>CM075937.1:49070315-49278300 GCA_038030265.1 Corythucha ciliata
ATAATGTTTTTTTTTCCTCTCTCTCACTCTCTCTCTTTCCAAGAAAAAAGTTACTTTCCTACATCAATTTTCTCTATCAAAAAGATTATTCCTTTCACCTGAATTTAGAATCTCACCCTGAAGTTTTTGAAAGAACTAAAAGCAGCGGTTAAAGAAGAATGACTGAAAAATAAAAAGAGAGAAGAAAACGAATAGGAAAAAAAAAAAAAAAACGATGACAGCAAAGCATTCATCTGATGCTTCCCCATCTCATTTCTGAAAGAGAGAGAAAAAGCCCAAGTTCCAACGTATTCTCTCCCTCTTATCCTTTTTATTCCCTGAACTTAAGAAAAATATAGGCAAGATTGCTCCACGCACCGTCAATCCCCCGAGCAGATAAAAAAAAAAACTTTTCTCTCTCTCTCTCTCTCTATATATATCGTTTTTTGAGTGGAAAACCTCGCTCACTCAATCTCTTTTGATGTTTTCAAGTATGAAATTACAGTTATTTTAAGACAGCAAAAAAAAAAAAAAAAAAAAAACTGTTATTGGCTGGAAAGCCGTGTAATTGATCCAGTCTGTAGGCCCCAAAGGCTCAGTAATTGGGTTTTTTTATTTGGGTTTAATTCGAAAAGGGAAGCCTGCGTTTGAATGCTATAATTTCAAATTAAATTAAAATGAAAAAGGAGGTGCAGGAATTTCCTATTAAATGAAATATTACGATGAATGACACCTACTCTCGTTTTGCTTTTGTTTTCTTTTTTTTTTAAAGTTCAGACAATTCAAGGAGAGAAAGGCGAACGAGGCGAGCACGGAGTCAAAGGTGAAAAGGGAAGCGAAGGACCCCAGGGAGAGGCTGGCCTTCCCTGTAAAGATGGAGCGCAGGTGAAACGTTATTATTCGAAAAAAAAAAAACAACAAATAATCGCTATTTCATTTGTTTTTGTTTTTTTTTTTTGTCATTCGTAGGGACGGCCGGGAGAAAAAGGCGATCGAGGGCCGTTGGGACCCAAAGGAGAACGAGGTCCACCCGGACTGTCGGGCGGTGAAAAGGGTGAACGAGGCAAAAAGGGCAAGCGGGGTCGAACTGGTCCTCCTGGTCCGGTGAGTCATTTTCAACTCTTTTCGTTTTTGTCTTTTTTTTTTTTTTTTTTGTCATTGTACTATCCCTCTCAATCATTCTGCCCTAAATTAATGTTAGGCGTGGGATGGTAGAGTTAATTACTTTTTTTGTGTGTGTACCAAAACTGCCCTGATGCGAAGCATTCAGCCTGTGCACTTTTGGCTAAAATATACCGACGCTTCACACAAACAATTTATCCCTCGGCCGAATATTTATAATTAGGCTTAAATACCCCTCCCCTTCCCACCATCACAGTCATTTCCCGTGGAGATCCCAAAAATAATATTCCGATTGACAAACCCCATTTCAGACACTCACCAACTTCTTTGCCTTTTCAACAAACCTCGTTCATTGTTTTAAACAACATTATACATTTCTGGGTCATTGCAGACCCCAGCTCGCAGCCATGTCTATTGTGTTATTTAACGGGGATAGCATTCTCGGGGAGGGTTCTTGGAAACGCGATAATGAACAATATTTGCTGGAAGTCCAGTATAAGCATTTGATGGAATTCGAAGAACGTTTATTTAGAGGTACACATGCTGCCACAAACCATATTATAACTTTTTAAATAGTATTTTAAATTAATGTAGAAGAGGGCCTGTTGTGATCGGGATGAGGTTTGGGAGTTCAAAAACACTAAAAAAGAACGTTTTCCTGTGTAAAATGAATCGAAAAAACTTGTACATTACATTGAATTTCCATTTTATTCACGAATTTCATAAAAAGTGTGGAAACCACAAAAGAGTGTTCCATCAAAGCGTTATCCAACAATGTTTGGAAAATTTTCGCCCAAAATAGCGACTCGTATCGTGATCTTACTAATGGCTTAAGGCAAAAAAAAAAAAAAAAATCGAGTGGTACACGTATGAGAATAAAAATGAGCGCCCCTTCAGAGTAGTCGCAAGAGGGCTTCACCACTTTTTACCGGAGGATATAGTGAACGACCTTAAGGAAAAGGGGTATAAAATTACAGAGGCTGTTAACCTAATTAACAATAACCAGGGAAAATGACGACCAGGGCAACCCAATCGTCATCAAAAAGAATCATCCTCTTTTTGTACTTATAGTTCGAGAGCTAGCGACAGTCCCATTCAACCGGAAGAACATAGTCACTAAAGGTGTGCAAAATGATGGCATTTGACCCCCTATTTACGAGTCCGGAAGTCTGCCATGCTTCGGGATGGAATCGGGCCGGGCTTCGACTCAAAACTCGGCCCGGCCCGAGGCCAGACGTTTGCAGCCCGGCCCGCGTCTGGAAACTTCGGCCCGGGCCAGCCCGAGTTTTTTACGCTTGTGTAAAGCCCGACCAGGCCTCGGTTTAGGGAGCCTCCGGGAAGTGTGTTCAGGGATAAGGATTAACGAAGGCGGCCGTAGCGGCACGACAACGGTCAAGCTTATCACGTATATTAGCTAGTGTCTACAACTTAGCCTAGACTCACCTTCGTCGGACCTGGCGGGTTTGCGGTAGCGTAGACGAGCGGAGCACGCGGGCAGTTCGCAAAGTTACGGTTCTCCCCCAAAGATTCGACGTACGCTCTCCACGTACGACGCACTCCAAGACCCTCTTTTTCTTAATTAGAGAATTCCCCGGGTTTTATATTAAATCCCAGGGCCATATTTGTGAAAACCCTAGGTGTTGTGGATAACAAGCAGTTTCCCCAAGGATATGTTGACGCTTTCGGGCTATTCCCTCCCGCTCGTCCCTGAGCTCGCCGGGTTCATTCACCGAGCGGTGAATAATTTCCCGGAACGAGCTCCTTTTTCTCCGTCGCTTAACATAACGCCCTTTTTAGGGCGTTACACTTGCATAAATAGAGCATAAATCTGCACTCCAATGCATTGGCTAAAAAGCCCGCATTCCAGCAATCACATGTACTTCGAGAGCGAGGAAAAAACACCAAATATGTGAGGGAGAAGAATTTTTCACAAAAGCACGCCTTTGCCTTGAACAAACGCTCGCTGTGTGGCTGTTGAGCTTTTTCGGTTCACACACTCTGGTGGACATTTCTCCCACAAGTCGACAACCTTTTAGCGCTACAGGGGGGGGGGGTTGGACTAGACTCACGTCTCCAAGGGTAGCACAATAAGCTACCTATAGGCTTCCTTGCTAAGGGGAAATTGCCCCCGCCCTCCAGATGAGATTGACCAGACGTAGACTTGAGCTTTCTGGTGAAAAGAGGTAATCTCTCCATGTTTAAAGAGTTTTTATTTCTTAATTTGTGACCGTGGTTTCGGTCGACTATACCATCTTCAGATAAGGTTTAGGGCGTAAAAACCACTCTCGCCACATGACTTTTACTAAAACGAGCGTTTTACTAAACGTTGGTTCCAAAAAGAACGACATTTTGTGATTGACCCAGCGAGCTATCGTGGATGTGAGGTAGCCAAAGAGTTGCAGCGTATGAAAGAAAAAGCCAATAACTCCAAGACCGGAGGGGCTGGGAAAAGGCAAGCAGCAAAGATCATTCAGAAAGTCCAACCAGATGCTAGGGAAACAATTGTTCCGACTAAAAAACAAACGTCCTATGCTGGGGTAGTTAGCGGCCATCCGGCTCCATCCTCAGTTGATAAAATGCTCACTCTACTATTGGAAATTGTGAACGAGCAAAAAAGAACAAATAATCTGTTGGCTGAGAGGGTTAGCACCCTCGAAAAGAGCCTAAAAGTTAGACAAAAATTATGAAACGTAAAAATACTGTGACAATAGCAGCATGGAACGCAAATGGACTGGGGAAACATGCTTCAGAACTTGAGTTATTTCTCCATCAAGGAAAAGTTGATATCTGTTTGATCTCGGAAACTCATTTTACGAGGTCATCTCACATGAAAATCAAAGGCAACTCGTGCTATCGTGCGGACCACCCAACAGGTAGACCCCGAGCAGGAGCAGCCATCTTCATTAAGAGCACCGTTCAACACTACGTGGAACCCAGTATCCAGGAAGAGTTCATGCAAATAGCAACAGTAAATAGCAAAAGCTGTAGCATTTCTGCCATCTACTGCCCTTCCTGATACGCACTGAAAGAAGAGGACTACTTATCGTTAATGGATAGTCTGGGTGCTAATTTCGTCATCGGCGGGAATTTCAATGCAAAGAACACATATAGGGGCTCGAGGCTAACAACCACTTTAATGGCCCAAGGACCCATTAAAGACTCCAGATCTCATTTATTTTTTTGTGGTCAAGTCAAGGGAGTATCGGACAACTTCATTCACGTAGAAGACTGTGGCAGTCTAATGTCAGATCATTCTGCTATTGTTCTTACGATTAGCGGCTCAAACATTTTGAAGGAAGACCGGCCAAGGCTAGTCACTCGACGCACTAGTTGGGATGTTTTCAGGGAATACGTTGCCTCTAATATTAACCTTTCAGTCCCTCTAAAATCACCGGAACAAATTAGAAGAGGAAGCTGGGAACTTCGTCAAATGTATTCAGCGAGCTGATTGGTCTGCCACGCCTACAGAAAACATTGCAAGAATCAGTCACACCACATATCCCCGTGAGGTTAGAGAGCTGGTTAGGGAAAAAAGAAAGGCGAGGAAACTCTGGCAAAACAGTAGAGCTCCTTGTGACAAAGCAAAACTGAATAGGCTAAAGAATCGGCTTGATGCCCTGAACAAGGAAATCAAGCAAGAAACACATGCCAGACTATTGATGGAGTGAACTCCAGGAAAGGACACGGATTACGCCCTGTGGAAGGTTACTAAATCGATTAAGCATCCCAAAGAACACATTCCTCCGATTAGAAAGCTGGACGGAGAATGGGCCAAAAGTCCCCGAGAGAAAGCTGAACTATTTGCAGAGCACCTCGAAGAAACATTTATGCCGCTGCAAGGGGAAAGAGATGAGGAAGACCTGCCCACGCTGCCTCCATCAGCGTCTTCGCAATATATAAGACCAGTAACGTTTAATGAGCTTAAATATGCAATAAACAATCTCAAAACAAATAAAGCTCCTGGGTATGACCTCATAACTGGGAATGTCGTGAAACTACTCCCGGAAATAGGAATGCGTATGTTACTCTACCTCATAAACGCAACGCTGAGACTCAAATACGTACCTCGTTGCTGGAAAGTGGCAGAAGTGATCATGATGCTGAAACCTGGTAAGGAATCATGCGAGAAAACGTCGTACCGTCCTATATCATTGTTACCAGTGATCTCCTAACTCTTCGAGAGGTTACTCGTGAAGAGATTAAAAGCCATAGTCAAAGACAAGGAGCTTATTCCCAATCACCAGTTCGGGTTCAGGGAAAATCACTCCACTATTGATCAAGTGCATCGCATCACTCGAGTCATTGAGAACTCTTTAGAGAGGAAGCAAGTCTGCGCGAGCGGGTTCCTTCATGTTTCCCAAGCATTTGTTAAAGTCTGGCATCAGGGTCTGCTGTACAAACTTAGAAGAAACTTGCCGGACCAATACTTCCACATTCTCAAATCGTACCTTTCAGAAAGACACTTCAGGGTGAAGCACGAAGAAGCGTATTCATCATTAAAGAGGATAAATGCTGGTGTTCCCCAAGGAAGTGTACTTGGGCCGCTGATGTATTTCCTCTATACGAACGACGTCCCTAGCAGTGGGGACACAACAATTGCAACGTTTGCAGACGACACAGCCCTACTGGCGGTTGCAGAGTCTGTTGAAGAAGCAACAACACAACTACAGCACACAGTAAATAATGTATGTCAATGGGCGAAAAAATGGCGACTAAAACTGAACGAACTCAAGTCCTCACACATCTACTTCACAAACAAGAAAATAATCAATATACCAATAATTATCAACGGACAACAGGTACCCATAGTAAACACCGCTAAATACCTGGGTATGACACTCGACACTAAGCTTAAATGGAAAGAGCACGTTAAGAAGAAAAATGAACAACTAAAACTGAAGTTTAGAAGACTGTTTTGGTTACTTGGTAGGCAATCTGAGCTCTCCATCCATAACCAATTGCTAATATATAGACAAGTGCTGAAGCCAGTATGGACGTATGGAATTCAGCTCTGGGGTTGTACAAAAAAGACCAATATTAAGGTCATACAAACATTCCAGAACAAGGTACTGAGGAGCATTGTCAATTCCCCCTGGTATGTTCGCAATGATGACCTCCATCGAGACCTCAACTCTTCTGTGTCCTTCCATTCCTCCCCCCTTTGCCCGATCTCCTGGGTTGAAGTTTGACCGTGATCGTCTTTGCTAAGTCCCTTTGTTTTACTATCTGATCCGATCTCATGCCCGTTGACGGTGCCACTCTATGCATGTGTTGTCTTATCCCCTCATTCCCCATCTTCCCTGTCAAGCAGTCCAATCTGTATGTCACTTCCATAGCTCGTGCCTGCAATTCAAAGCTTAAGGGTTTTTGTACCAGCATTACCTCCATCGGCCGTGTTGGTGACGTTCTGAACGCCCCAAGGGTCACCAGACAGGCCAGCCTTTGCACTCTATCTAGCTTGGCTGTGTTTCCCTTTTTGTTCAACGCTTTCCATCAAACCATGGCCCCGTAGGGGATCCTTGGTCGAATAATCCCCGTATTCAGCCATAATGATCATTCTGGGGTTCAGTCCCCATGTTTTCCCCACTACCCTTCTAACCTGACAAAAGGAGCCCAGCGCCTTTTGATACGTTTCTCTCATGTGCTTCTCCCAGCTCAGTCGATGGTCTAGCCACACCCCTCAATATTTTACTTCAGTCGTTAGCTCGACCTCGTTGCCCTTAATCCGTAGAGCCTGAAGCCCCTGCCTGTTCGTTTTGTGGGTGAACAGACACAGCTTCACTTTGCTCGGGTTAATGGTTAACCCATTTGGTTCACGCCATTCCTCCACTAATCTAATCGCTTGCCTAATAAGTTCAAAAAGTGTCGACAATGCCTTCCCTCTGACCTCTAAATCTTTCGTTGGCCGTTATTTTGTATACCAAAGAGAACGCGACCAACAACTGGTGATCCCTTCGTTCCGTCGTTTCCTCACATCCAAAAATACAATTTTATCTATCTCGGACATAAGATGCCACAACCACCTGATCAGCTCGCCGGTGCACCTTATTTCGCAACACACTGTGATCACGTCACGTTAAAACTTCTAACATTTTTGTCACATGATCCGGAAGCGTGGTTTTTCAACGTTGAAGCTCAGTTCCACCTTCAACAAATTTCACGGTCAGAAACCAAACTAAACCCTCTTTTGTCCGTCATGGAACCTACCCAAATAAAGGAAATATCCGACATTCTAAGAGATCCCATCACTAACAACTACGATTCGGTCAAAAACGCCATTCTCAAACGATTCGGTGACTCCGATGAGGAAAAGCTCAACGAACTCCTCGGACCTCTCGACCTTGGGGACAGATCTCCATTTCAACTACTACGTGAGATCCAACGCCTTGCTGATTCCAATATTCCCCCAAACATCATCCGTGGCTGTGGTTCAAACGACTCCCCACTCACGTTCAACAGATCTTGCAAGTCACAGAATCTGTCTATTGGCTTATATAAGTGAATTCTCCACCGATATTCGATACGTCAACGGAACTCTGAACGCTTCTGCTGACGCCCTCTATCACATTGAAGCCATCGTCAAAAGAACAGTTTCTCTTCTCGATTTAGCTAAAGCCCAATCGTCAGATAAACAACTTCTCTCACTTCTAAATAATCCGTCATCGACTGGTTTATTCCTTCAAAAACTCGTCATCCAAGATTCCGAACTTTACTGCGATATATCGACCAAACGCAACAGACCATTCGTTTCAGAGGCCCACCGCCATGAAATTGTCCAACCCTCTCACGGCATCGCTCATCTCGGCGTTAGCGGTCGCTCGAAACTCATCCGCGAACGGTTTGCTTGGCCTAGAATGGCAACCGATGTCAAACAGTGGATCCGACGATGTCACTCCTGCCTGAGTTCGAAAGTACGAAGACATGAAAAGACGCCTTTATCCCAGTTTTTACTTCCGGACGAAAGATTTTCTCATATTCACATAAATGTAATCGGTCCACTTCCCCAGTCTCGAGGATTCCGGTACTTGCTTACCTGCACTGATAGATTTACAAGCTGGATTGAAGCAGTAGCGTACCGACGTAGGGGCAAGGAGGTGGCCCCGAAAAACTTAAAGATGGAAAAATTACGATCTTTAGGTTCTAAGTTCATGAAAGTGGGTACGTAAAAATGAGTTTTGCTGTGCGGTTGGACAGCGACATTGGCTCTTTTCAACGATTTTCAGCCCATCCGACCTGGGGCCGTTAGGAAAAACTCACGTGAGGTGGTCCCTATGGTGAGATAGTTTTATTTGTGTTGTACCGTCAACGCTTCTTTCTCGATCTGCGCGTATCTTCTCTCAACATCACTCAGACATCTTGAGGCGTACTGAACTGGAAACCAATTACCATCAATTTTCTGTTCTAGTGTTGCGCCAAGACCAAAGGTGGACGCATCAGCACAAACTCTGGTCTTCCTCTGACTTTCGTAAAATATTAAACTACCAGACGATGAAATCAAGTCCTTTATTTCATTGAAACATTGTTCATGAACAGGCGACCAAAACCAGTCGCATTTTACGCTAAGTAATTCACGCAACTTTCTAGACGACTCTGACAAGCGCGGAACGAATTTGGCTAAATAGTTGACCATACCGAGAAAGCATCGCAAAGTTTTGTGATTAGTTGGAGCCGGCATCTCTCGAATAGCCTTCACTTTATCCGGTCCAGGAAATATGTTCCCATTATCCAAAACATGAGCAAGAAAAGATAGTTTCGTGATATTGAACTCACACTTCTCTCTATTCAAAGTCAACCCCCGATCTCTAAATCTTCTCAAAACCGAATCCAAGCGCTCATCATGCTCCTCTTGATTTCTACCATAAACCAAAAAATCGTCCATCTGATTTACAACACCGTTAAGGCCTTCGATTATATCTGACACTCTTTTTTGATAATGCTCCGGACTACTAGACAACCCGAACGGAAGACGTCTGTAAAAATATCTACCGAAGGGAGTAATGATAGTGGTAAAAAGGGTGCAATCAGTGTCTAAGGGAACCTGCCAAAATCCACTGTTGGCTTCGAGCTTGGAAAAGATTCGAGCATCCTTTAACTTGGCTAAAGTCTCGTCTACAGAAGGGAGAATAGTCCTTTCCCTTTTCACGATTTTTTTCAATTCAGTAAAGTCTGTGCACAGCCTTATTTGATTGATTTTTTTTTTAGGGACCACTACGATTGGGGAACACCAATCGGTTGGTTGAGAAACAGGAGAGATGACGCCTTTCTCAACCATGCTATCGAGTTCTTCTGCGGGTCTCTTTTTGATGCCCCCCCCCCCTTGAGGATTAAATTGGGGTAAAACTTTTAACCATAAATACCCCTAACGTTCATTCGTCTTTGAAAACCAAAACGAAAAATATCACGTTTTCTATACCTACAGTTCCAGGCATTCCAACCTCGCTATTCAGAAACACGAACAAAAGAGGATCATCAAGCACCCAGCGATGCGAGCATGAATTAGCGCGGAACTATGAGTGAAACCTCTTCCTTCTCAGTTCAAATGAGTTAGCCCCACCCAGTAGCGTACCGCGGTAAAGGGGCGAGGGGCGGACCGCCCCTCGCCCCCTGACAGGCGGGGCCCCCCGAACAGCTTAAATAAGGAAAAATGAGGATTTTTAGGTTCATTCACGTGAAAAGGTTGGACAGTGATATGACTCCTTTCTACGAATTTCAGTCTATATCCGACCTGGAGAATATTATAACGTTACAAGTGATATCAGCAAAGAGTGTGGGCTGACTATTCTATTGAGCCCCCCAGAGTGCTATTCTGGTGGCTGAAATACAGAAATTTGCGCCTTCTTGAGGAAAATTCATGAATAAAATAGAGAAAACAGACCGTCCCCAGTTTCGTTAGGTCCTTACAAGCGCACTAATATACTGATAGGCTGACGCGGCAAAAACTTATGAAAATGCGCTAATATTCGTGGCTATAACTGCGAAAAAGCGCTGATTCGTGGTCTCACGATGCAAATTCCAGACAGAGATTGAGAAAAAAAGTCGTCGATTCACAGTGTATGAGGGCTATTCCGCGGATAAAATGTAGAAATCAATGCAAAAGTGTTGTTTTTGGGCCAAGCCCGCGGCTAGTAATTCAAGGTTGTACAAGTAAAAAAAAAAAACATCGCGGCTGATATCGACAAAAACAACGCTAATTCGGATTAAAATTGGGCCAAAATGGCAAATTCACAACTGAAATGGCGAAAAGATTTGCTAATTCGCTGCAAAACTATCAGAAAACGCTATTTAACAGCTGATATGGAGAAAAATCACTAATTCGCTGATAAAGTTGAGGAAAAACGCTATTTCGCGGATACGAAAATGAAGAATATCACCAATTCCCGGCTGAAATTGAGAAAACGCAAATCCGTATAGCTTCTGAAAGATTCGAGGCTCAAACTGAGAACCAGCGCTAAGCCAAAGCAGAAAGTAGAAACAAATTGACGTTAATCGTCGTTTTACCAAAAATATGTTTCATAATAAGAAATTGAATTAATCAGGTGGGCTTCCTCTTCCTTCAGAGGATATAAGCTCCTTTTTCTGTGTGACCTTGTGTAATGGTTCAAGCAGCTGTCCTTTCCAAGCTCCCCGTCTCCCTTCCCCCTTGGAACCCTTTCTTACCTGGTCATCTGTCCTCAACTCCTCAGTCGCATCGTTTCACTCCGAGTCGTGAGCTTCGCAGTGGCGCGAACTTGTGAGAGTCTTATCGAAATGTCGGTCTCTGTGGGCGTTTGTTTTATTTGTCGCGAGAGCCTGGAAGAAGGGCAGACTATCATGGTCAAAAAACGCGGAATTGAATCATTGATCGAAGTAAGTGTGAAACGTGGCCTTGTGAAGAACGAACAGTTTCTTCAAAATCTGGAGGAAGTAACTGTGCATCAAGCATGCTGGAAACGCTACACAGCAGCGAAGAATGTAGCAGCATCCGTTCGGCGTGTAGGTGAGCCAACCCCAGGTCCTTCCCACGAAAGCAGAAGGACTTCTAGCAGATCGTCGATTGCCACTTCTAACATTCGGAGTATCTGCTTTCTTTGTGGAGAAGTAATTACCCAAGAATTTTTAGAGACCCAGAAGAAAAAGCCTCCGTCATCGCGAAACACTGTTATCACTGTACAAAAACTCAGTATGAAAGAGAATATTATGCAGCAAGCCAGACTTCGAGGAGATGAGTGGGGCCAACAGGTTATGAGTCGTCTTGTATGTGAAGATATGGATTTGGTAGCTGCAGATGCCAGGTACCATAAGTTATGTCACAAGAAGTTTTACCTGCCTCTTGCAGGTAAAACTCGGAAACGAGGGCGTCCTACTTCCTCATACGTACAAGATGCAATGGAGTACATTTACTCACATATTTCTGAAAACAGAGACGAAAGCCAGTTCCTGCTGTCTGACCTCATTGAACAGATCGAAGGCGATGAAGTTCCAGATATGAGAACAATGAAAGAAAACCTGACTCGTCATTATGGGGACAAAATTGTCATTACAGAAGGAATGGCAGGCCGCAGAACGTTCATCTGTTTTAAAGAAGACCAGCACAAAATTGTACACAACAACTGGTACAATGAAAAAAAAAAAAGGACCCTCAGGAGGAGAGGTTGAGAGTTGTGAGGGCTGCTGGGGAGATCGTACTGCAAGATATCCGCTCTCGAATGTACAATTCCACCGAATACCCTTCTTCTGATTCGCTCTTGCAGAAAGTCGATTCGGGGATACCTGAATCGCTAGAATTGTTCATTGAAACAATCGTCCTAAAACACAAACGGTCTGATCTCCTCATATGGAAGAAAAAGTGTCTGGCTTTCGCTCACGCTCTCATATCAGCTGCACGGCCAAAATCATTCGTTTCTCCTCTGCTGACAGGTGTCGGAGCGTATTTGTACAGGAAATTCGGTTCAAAACACCTTGTGAACCTATTGGCTTCTTTCGGGTTTTCGTGTACGTACACAGAGGTCCAGCGTTTGGAAAGTTCGGCAATAGTGCGGGCCGAAGGTTCACCGCCTGTTGAGAAAGGAGCCTTCGTACAATTTGTTTTTGTCAATGCGGATGTCAATGTAAATACTCTTGACGGTGAGAATACTTTTCACGAGATGGGTGGGATCATGTGTGTGACGCCAAAATCTGCAGTCCTACCGGACCAACCCATCCCTCGACTGAAAAATTATGTGCCAGCAGCAACAATTGGCTCCTTTGGGTCCTCTCAAATACTGCAATGCATGGCCAAAAAAAATGCTGGTTTGTCAGCTATTCAGATCAATAAGTTACAAGAACATGGCAAAGTATTGCCGTTGCCACCTGACCTCGTTTGGTTGTATGGTAAATGGACAGGTAACAATGATGTGGGGGGCTGGAACGGTTTCATGGAGATGGTGACACAGCACCTTAGTTTCCAGTGTTCTAGGATAATTTTCCTACCATTCATTCGTGCGCCACCTGCAGATTACAGCACCATCGTCACCGCTCTGGAAGATGCCAGAAAAAGAACTGAAGCCCATTCACAAGATACGTGTTTCACCACATTTGATCAACCCCTCTACATGAAGGCACGAGACATCGTAGAGAGTGGAAATCATCCTGAATTCAATAAGTTAGTTGTGCGGCTAGGTGGATTCCATCTCATTATGTCGTACATGGGTTGTATTGGTGCAATCATGGCGGGTAGCGGGCTGAAGGAGCTTCTGACGACCATTTATGCAGAGCAAAGTGTTGAAAAAATGCTCACAGGACACGCCTACTCGAGGGCTGTCCGAGCACACATTTTGACCAATCTTGTGCTGGGAATGACAATAATGGATGAGATAGAGTTCACCTCTGCAGAGAGAAGAGAAATGGAGGTCATACTAAGTGGTATTGACATTCTCAATGCTGAAGAAAATGATGTTTTTCACGTGGTTTCCTGCAAATTCAGAACTGCATTGGACAATGTAGCAAAATGGACCGACTTCGAAGCTATGGGCTCAACACTGTCGCATGACCACTCTGTTAAAAAGGTTCATTCAGGCGGAGCGAATGGGTGATTGGGAGAGCCATCTACAATGCATAGAAATTATGATACCCTACTTCCACGCAGCAGGCCATTTGAACTACGCCAAAAGTGCACGGTTGTACGTACAAGACATGGTGGACTTGAAGCAACGAATGCCTCCGAGTGAATATGAAATGTTTACGAAAGGTGCATTTACCATCCGTCGCTCTGAAAAATTTTGGTCCGGCCTATGGTCAGATCTTACTATTGAGCAAGTACTGATGAGGTCACTGAAGAGCCAGGGAGGACTGACCCATGGAAGGGGAATAACAAGCAGTGTATTGTCTCGATGGACTCAAGGAATGGTTTATATGCTCAATATTTGCAACGAAGTCGACATGATGACAAGTTGACATGAGGAAGACCCAAGTTTCCCGAGACACGGCGGATGCTGAAAAACTGAGGAAGTGGTTCAGCGTTCATCCACCATTTCCAGCGGCTTGGTTGGTGGGTCCGATGTCAATTCCCACCTAGCGTATGAGCTGGGAATGGAAGGGGCAAAATCATTAGTGGGGGGCACATTTGGGACAGTGAAGTTGAAACGGAAAGACAAGGTGACCACGCTGGCTTCTCTCGCCAGGTCCATCAAAGTGCAGAAAAAACGGGTGGATGTGGAGCCCCTGACGATTTTTCAGCGGGTGTGCATAACTAAACGATCCGAACACCAACTGAAGGAACACTTTAAGTTCGAGCTAGCACCATACCCGATGGCAGTATTCAATGACGAGGGAATGAGGAAGGGCACCAAGGCGTCATTCTATGCTGCATTCACCCCTCTTGAAGAAAACATAACTTTTGATGGTGCCTACATTGTGGTAGATGGTGGCTACCTTCTCCACAAAGTCATATGGCACCGTAACGAATCGGTAAGAGCGGTCGTTGCTGGGTACACCACATTCATTTTTAACCACTTTGGCCCCCATGCTACAGTTGTCTTCGATGGATACCCAGACAACGCTACTCTTAAGAGCACTAAAAGCGCTGAGCGCTCTCGGCGCAGCGCAGCTCTCATAGGCGATGTCATTTTTGACGAGAACACCATTATCAAAGTCCCACAAGAAAAGTTCTTGTCCAACGAGAGGAATAAAAGACGTCTAATTCAACTGCTGATGATAGAACTTGAGAGTGCCGGGATCTCCACTAAACAGGCCCAAGAAGATGCTGATGTCCTCATCGTGGACACTGCAGCATCCATGACGAATGATTTCCCTAGAGTATTTATTATAGGAGAAGATATCGACCTCCTCGTCATCCTCCAGGGGCGCTATGCACACATCCAAAACATCTATCTCCATAAAAGTGGCAGAGGTAGTTCACCCCCCACTCAGTACCCTTCGTCTTCCTTCAAGAGTGGTAACATCATTTTACCAACCCCCGAATGTAAACTGGTGCTCCATGCACTAAGCGGCTGTGACACCACCTCTGCCATAATTTGGATCGGGAAGATGAAGCTGTGTTCCGTCCTGCAGCAGCACCCAGAATTGATAAGATACCTGGAGGCGTTCCTGAAACCTGATGCGACCCCTGACGAAGTGGAGACAGCAGGTGAATTTCTGCTCATGGCTCTGTACGGAGGAGATAGCCACCAGCCCCTTCACGTTCTTCGATACTCCCTCTTCGTGAAAGCTTCGGCCAACACAAAGATTAATTTGGCTCGACTACCACCCACTAAAGAGGCGGCAAAACTCCACTCTTTCAGAACATACCACCAAGTTCAAAAGTGGTTGGGTGTAGAGAAGAGTCCCATGGATTGGGGATGGACCACCTCTGACCAGGGCCTCCTTCCTGTTCCCACGACTCAGCCCCCAGCTCCTCCTCTTCTGCTCAAAAGCCTCTCCTGCAAGTGCAGAAAGGGGTGCAGCACTTCCTGCTCTTGCAGGAAGGCAGGCATGAAGTGCTCCTCGCTGTGCAAACACTGCGAGGGAAAAAACTGTACAAACCTTCCTTCCATCGAGGACTTGGACGAGGACGTCGATGATGAGTGTGAGGAAGAAGAATTATCGCCACACCACAATGATGACTCCCATCCAGCCACCGCCGAAAGTGAACAAACCTTGAACGATTCCCCGCTCGCCCAAAAAGTACCCAAAACTTGATGGAAAAAAAACACACACGAAAAAAACAAACCTATATTTGTCTAAAAATGATTGTATTTCTTTTTTTTCTACGCACAACTGTGTCATTCTGTCATTGGATTTTGTTTGTTATTACTCGAATAAATATCATCAGTGTAAGTACCTACATATTAAGTTATATTAATGTGATGATTTGATGTACATGGTATGATAAGTTTCAGTTTTTGTGAATAAAAAGATCCTACTAGAAAAGTTGTTTTTCCTTGCCCTCTAACCGCAATATGATATCAGTTTTTGGTTGACTTTCATTGTAATATTGTAGGTACAGGCTGGTCCTAATATGAAGTTAATTGCATTTGCAACAACTTCGTCTCTCATGAGTTTACTTTAAGATAGAGTTTTAGAGTAATAAATGGGTCAAAAGTGGAAAAAAAGTTAAAATATCCACATTTTGGGAAAAATCCACCATCTTTGAGAGGCTGTATCTTTGGACCTAATGGACCTACAGAGTTCCACTACCTGTCAAATTGTAGCAAATTTGATCTAATTTCAAATCTTAATATCACCTTTTAGCAAAATATCACTCCTTCAGTGACTTTTTTGAGAAATACTGAAAAACGAGGAAAATTTTCGTTGTTTTTGACCAAAAAAAGGTGATCCGTTCATTTTTCAGGGTTGAAAAATCAGTTTCGTACTCACTACGTGTTCCCTAACAACATATTAAAAAAGCAAGTTTACAGAATTTTTTGTAATTTCCGCGAAATTTTATGTTTAATATGACTGGCCTATAGAGGTTTGTAATAGATATGTATAATTAGAGACTTTTAGGGGCCTCTTGAAGGTTTCCGCCTCGGGCCCCGATACGTGTAGGTCCACCAGTGGCCCCACCCATCAACGGATGTTGCGCGTTAGATCGGTGGGGAGCTTAGCTGCTAACTCCTTGGGTTTCCTAGAAAGGCGCAAGGCGTGCCGTAATGTTTCGGCCGTCGGCCGATGTCTTCGCTAAAAACGTTTCCTTGCAAATTCACGTTCTTGTTTCCTATTCCTATAGGTAGGCGGTGATCGCATAACATAACAGCGGGTTTGATGCCCCCCAGGCTAGTGATGCCCGGTGCGGACCACACACGCCGCAACGCCCCTTGCTATGCCTGTGTCAAAAGATCGTCTCCTTCTTCACCTAAATAATAAACAAGCATATTAACTTGCTGTAACTCTCCTTTTTCCGACAATCCCGACGCATATCGGAACGATTCGAAGCGACGAATCCATGGCTCCCAACTCGACGCCTTCTTGAATATTAAAACGCTCAGGAGGCGGTAAGAAGAAGCTTCCAGGCGCTGATACCTCGTTGGTAGCCTTTTGAGCTTTTCCAATTGCATCGGCTAAGATTTGAACCAATTCTTCCATGCCGATAAATTTTACCGAGCTGCCACCATGTAAGAATAACGAGAGCTGTTCGAATGAACAGGAAAAGCAAATGTAACAGCTCATTTATGCACTTTCTGGTGATATTGATCCATTTCATTCTCACCACCAATATTAGTGTTTTTCCAGACTCTCAGAAGCGGACTTTTTTCGAAATCGACTGCGAATGGGTGATTTGTCCAATTTTTAGTCACAAATCAGTGCATTTTCTCAATTTTAGCCTCGGACTTTCATGAAGAGAGACAAATTAGTCACCTTTATGGTCCAATACCAACGAAAGGTATAGCCGTGCTTATAACTACGACTGCATTTTGAACGCGGAGGTCGATTGGGGTGGCTTCAAATGTTTTAATAGTTATTTATTTATTCTATAAGGAAATATGATGGCTTAGCGGGCGAAAGTGTTTTCAAGGTGAGAAGAAGAGTGATTTTTAGCACGTTCCTCGTCAAGCCATGCCAATTAGCCCCACCGTGATTTTATTAATTATTCAATGGACAATAGATTGAGGAGAGAGACACTTGCCACTCTTAAATTTATAAAAGCTTGAAAATTGTCGTTTGATTATTTTCAAAAATGAAAATTTAATAAACTGCGCGGAGCTCGTAACCTCCGTCTGGGTCATCGTTTAGGGCCACCGCTCCAGCGTCAAAACGTTTTTTCCCTTTCACGCACACACACACAAAAAAAAAAGCTGAATAATTGAAAACAAAATGACGCGTTATTCGCGCTCCAGTAAGACTTCTGGGCAAAATCAGGAGAATATTATTATCGAGAAACAGGTCGCTTTAAAAGGCTGCTCCGAGTAAAGCATCTCGCATCAGTTATTAAGCCTCCCTGCACCATTTAACTCATCCTATTACCACAGGGGCCTTTTCCCTTTCCGTCTAATAAATGGTATTTAATAAGAGTTTCTCATTCTATAAGGCTTTTCTCCGTGTTTGCTTTGTACCTATTAGGTTGCAGGTGCTCTACGTCAAAGAGAAATGTAGCGGAATAGCATTTTGCAGTTATCTAATTATATTAATGGCGCCCTATAAATATACTATACCCACTCAGGTTTCCGTGCTTGTACGCATATAAAACCTACTGTGTGTGTTGCCATGATTTATTTATATGGCATGAATTGCGTGCGTTAAATTGTTATTTTCCTTTATTTAATTAATTATTTTAATTTATTTTATTCTGTTGTTGTTTTTTTTTTTTATAGCCTGGGATTTCTCCCCCGGTAATAAAAGGTCAAAAAGGCGAACCTGGAGAAATCATTAATCCCTTTGAGGACACAGTCACCGTAAGCGTGCCCATTTTGAAGGAAATTACCTTTATATTAAAAGTTTTTATTTCAGGTTAAGGGTGAAAAGGGTGAGCCGGGAAAGGACGCTGTTCAATACTTGCCGGTTCCAGGTCCACCAGGACCCCCAGGACCGCCGGTAGTTCTTTTATTTTTATTATTCTCGAAAATAACTTTTTTTTCTTTCTTTTTAACGCGATGATTGTTTCTGTGCTATTAAAAAGGGACCTCCTGGAGTTTTTATGGATTCAGGAGGAAGAAAGGATTCAATCGAGTCAACACGGTCAGGTATGAGTCCACCGCTTCACCATGACCATTTGAAATGGCATTGTTTGACTTCAATGACAATTTCTATACCAAATATTCAATCAGATTCAGATTTGGGGGGCACTAAAGTGTTTTTCGTTATACAGGAAGCGAAGGGCCTCCGTCCTCGGCAGACAGCACTCTCATCGTTCCGGGTGCTGTAACGTTTGAAACTCTTTCCGCTATGTCCGAGGTACTTCACCAACAAACTGTGCAATTAAAACACGGTTTAAAAGTAAAATTGGTAAATTTTTAAGATGCAGATTGTGACTCCTGTCGGAACGCTCGCCTATATCAAAGACGAGGAGGCAATTCTCGTTCGAGTCAATAAAGGCTGGCAGTACATAGCTGTAAGCAATATCCTAAAACACACTCTTTTTTTTTTCTCTCTCTCTTTCTATCTCGATTCCGAGAACATGTTGTATACGATAAATGCGTTTGCAAGCTGGGCTCACTCGTTTCAACCACCACGGAAGAGCCTCCAACGACCGAGAACGCCGATAAATTCGGTTCGCTATTTGAAGCGTCAAACTTACTGGATCAATATAGTGAAACCAAGGATGGAGCACAGGTATATTTGGACCAATTTTTTTTTTTTAACGTTTATTTGAATCAATCGACTAAAGTTCCACCCCGTTCTATCGTTTTATGCTCGACATGTAAAGGATTATCAACCAAAAATGGTACGATTTCTCGTCGTTTGTTTGATTTAAATTTGTTTTCTGTCCAAGAACTTGATGTCACTGATATCGGTCAATTGCGAGCCATACACGAACGGTCCAAAACTGCGCGCCAGGCTCGTTGAAGTGGCCAGAAATCGTATATCTGACCCAAAAAAAGTAGATGAAAAGCGCTCGGCTATAAATTGTGCTCTAGGATGACATTGACAGTTTCTGGGACGAATTTGACAACTAACAGCGTACCGAAGTATTGACAGCGGGGGGGGGGGCGGGTGGACCATTCCAGGCCCTGGATTCAGAGGGAGCCTCCCCCCCAAAAAAACTTAAAGATGGGAAAATTGGGATTTTTATGTTTTATGCTTATGCATATCCGTGACCAAAAGGAAGAAAAATCACTCGATTGAAACGGTTAAAATTGTGGAAGGGGGGGGGGGGGAGTAAACGTCGGCGGCAAGTGAAAAAACGCCAATTCGTGGAATCCGGCGGCAAATTCGACTTTAACTGAGAAAAAGTGCTGATTCATATCAATCAAAGTGAAAATAATGGCGTATTAATTTGCGGCTAAATAACTGAATTCGTGAAATTAAGAAAAAAAAAACCAAATTCCCAGCTGGAATTGAAGGGAAAAAACGTTAGCTTATGGCTAAATGTTACACACAGTACCAACTCGCCGTTTTTTGGAGGTGAAATCTGCAAAAATAAAGAAAAATCGCACATTAATAATGACCAAAAGTGAAAAGAAAATTGCGAATTCACGGCCTAAATTGAGCGTTACGTGAATTCGCGGCTAAGTTGAGAGAAAACCTCTAAACTGACGGATTAAAATCATCAGAAGGGCTAAAAATTCCAAAATGCCAATTTGTGGTTTCTCGAGACAACTCCGGTTAAAGCGTTAATTTGCGGTTGAAATCGACAGTTGCAATTGTAGGCCCGAAATTGAAAGTTTACAAGGAGTAATTAACGCATGTGAACCTGGCACAACACATGTCAGAAAATTTAACGAAAAATGAATCAATCGTTTGTTTACCGTTTGATTACGTTTGTTTTGCCAAAATTTTCGTTTGTTTAGCATTCGGAATATGATTTTTTTTTAAAAAAACAGCATGTGGCGGGCTAAGTTCACGCAACCCGACACATAGGCGGAATCGTTTGTTTCGCGGCATATTCCGTCTCATTATCGTTTGTTTAGCCATAAGTTTCGTTTGTTTATAGTCCAGTAAACGAGTGTTCAAAAAGGTGGTCTAGAGGGAATGAGCAAAAGCAGAAAGTTTGACTTCGGAACCATGTTTGGACTAGTTAGGAGGTAAACATACTAAAAGTCCCCACCCCTAGGAGGTGAGCCCGAGTGGGGGGAGCACGAAGAAGGTAACATTTTTCGGATTTTCACTGATATCTCGAAAACAGTGCATGGCAGACAAAACTTTCGTGATAACCAATTAAAACTGACATAAATATCAAGATCTTTTGTTATATAAATGTTTCACTAATTCCTAACCGTTCTCGAAATACATGCCCCGCAAAAATAGAAATGTCCCAAAAAAATATTTTTATTTTACGTTTTCCACGTTATATCGTCTAAACCGTTTATCCTAGGAGAAAGCCCTCAGGAAGGAAGTTTTAGAGGATTTAATTATCTTTAGAAAGTGTACAACATAAACAAATTTATATTGAACAGGTCAAAAGTTATACGAGTTTTAAAAATGTTGGCCAATATCAACTTTTTTGGTTGAACTGTTTCCAATCCATTATTTTCGATAGACTTTCTTCCTCTTCCTGAAGCTTTCAACTGTAGCCAATCAACATGTGTAGTACAGTGTAGTTTCATGTACCACCCCCCACCCTCATAAGTCATAACACTCAATGTGCATACCTGTTAAAATCCCCTGCTCCTGATCCTGAGTTACAATCATTCAAATACGGAAATTTAGGATAACTGACGTATAGTTATAAACAGGGTGGTCCCGTTTGAGGGGTGCACTAATTTTTGGATAATGGCTTAATTGGCTTTTCATGGTTCGCTTACGAGTTATGATTTTTTAACATTTTTTCTTTCTCGATTAAGCGTAGTTTTATCCAATAGCCGGCTGTTCCTCAGCTTAAAATGCAGATTTTTGTAAAAGTGATGTCAGTTTTGAGATTCACGGAAAATTGTCCATGGAATGAGAGTAATGTCAATCTTGGAAATAGTCAAAACCGCCAAGAAACGTGGCGCTTTTGTCTCGCTATTGTGAAAAATCAAGTCGACATTGCTCTTATCCCATGGAAAATTGTCTTTCAATTCCAAAACTGCCATCAATTATGCAGATATCAAATGATTATATTTACGTTCAATTCACACTCAACATTAATTTAGTATAGAAACAAGTCTGAACGTATATCATCAAAATTAATATAATAAAACTGGTTGACTTGTGTGTGTAAGGGGGGGGGGGATTTACACCCGTAGTTTCTTTGGGCGGGACGGGCCTTGATCGTGATCCTCATCTTCAGTGAAATCGTCCACGTCACTAGCCACCTTCGATTCATCATCGTCCTCTTCCTCGTCATCGGACAACTGGTTCCCATTCAAGCAGCTCCCGTGGCAGTTGAGGCAGATGTTGGAGCACGTCATCGATGCCTTCCTGCATCCACATTTGCCACTGCTGCAGTCGGTGGTGCACCGACAAAATATCAGATTTAGGATCTCATCGGGTGCAGCCGGTTTCTTGGTTTGAATAGGGACCAGGTGGTCCCTATCTGAAGCTGGTGGTAGACCCGGAAACTGTGCTCCTGGGCAGCTCCCTCAGTTGGTGGGAGCGTTGAAATGTCCGGTTTTATGTTGGACACGGACTTCAGGAAGCATTGAAGGCGATAGGTGTTGAGGGAGGTTTCATTCTTACTTGCTCCATACCAGCTTAAAAAGCACCTATTTCCCATTTCCTTTATTTCATCGTGAGAAGCGGTAGGATCGGAAAACACCTCAGCGGCTTTGCGGATGTCTTTCCTCCTGAGGTATATCCTGCAGAAGCCAACTTTGCTTTTCCCGAATGCGGCTGAAGTGGTGTCGCATCCGGTAAAGGCGTGTAGAAAAAGGATGTCTTTGAGTCCTAGCTCCTGCATCTCTTGACTTGAGTAAGACATGGTTGGCACTTTACCTCGGAGAGGTTTTACGAGCAAGATGTCGTATTCTGGTGGAGTCCTAGCCATGAGTAGCACTGCCAAGTCAACGTCTTCTCCGATGACCGCAACTTGATTGGTACTCGACTTGCTAATGGCAGTAGTGACTATTAACAGGTCAGCATCTCCTGGCGCTTGTAGGGTCACAATCCCATTTTTCTCGAGTTGAGGTCTGAGTGTGGCAATGAGGCTGCTTTTGTTGTTTTTGTTAGAGAGAAAATGTTCCTGTTTGACTGTGATAGTTAAATCTGAACTTATATTTATATCCGCACACTGCTTGATTCGATATCGACGCTCATGTTCTGCTGTCTTTGTGCTGTTTGCAGACATGGCGTATCCATCAAAAACAACAGTACAGTTTCTCCCGGGATAATTTTTTAAAATAAATGTTGCATAGGTCTCACATATTGCGGTCACTGTACTTCCACTCGGGCAAATCACTTTATGAATTAAGAATCCTCCGTCTATGACGATGTCAATGTTCCGTAGGTCACAAGGCTTGCTGGTTGCTCGAAATAGAGAGTAGAGGGCTGATTTTTTCGTTTTTCTCATTCCAAATCATTGAAGAGCGGTAAAGGAAATGGCGCTAATTCATATTCCAAATATGTCTTTAAATCTTCATCAGTTTTCTTAATTATCGAGATCCTTTGAAAGAGCAGCAGAGGGTCAACTGGGACTTTCTCGTTGGCGATCTTGATACAGGAACTCATTAATGACAGAGGTCTTGCACGATCCTGACGAGATAGTTTGACTCTTGCAAACGAGATGCCTTCTATTTTCTTCATCGCTTGCAACCCGATTGAAACTGCGTCGTAGCAATTGATGGAAGAGTCTCCCATCAGTCCAGAGGATAGTGAAATAAGGTCGTCCACTGTTCTGAAAGGGGGGTGGTTTTCCAACCATGCAGTGATTTTCGCCACGTCCTTTTTATTTCTTGTTTGTCGAGCAGACCCAAAGTCAACGTGCTGTTCTGATGAGGAGAACTGAGTCCCACAGATTTGCTCAAGTGAAGAGCATATGTCGTTTGTTGCGCTCATTCTCACAACCCATTTGCTTATTATACTATCAGTTGTTCCTCGACCGCGTGTCACGCCTGCATTGGTTTTGAAACCACGCATGAGTGTGGTTTCAATAGTCATGTCGGACCAAACTCCCGACCAAAATCGGTCGGAACGTCTCATTGTGAAGTACCTTGAAGTCACAAATTTGTTGAAGTCGTCTTTTGTCATTTTGGACGGAAGATTCTCCATGTCCTGGAGGTATAGCTGACATGACTTGGCACATGGAAAATGCCCAGCCGCGTGAAAATATGGCACCATTCTCTTGACACAGTCAAGATGACCATGCCAATTCCCTGGAGTCTCAGCGTTGATATAATCTTTCATCAGACTGACCATCTGGAAGTACTGAACCCAGAGTTTCGAGGTCAACCCACGTTTACAAAGCTTTGCCAGTTCCTCTCCAAACTTGGAGGCGGTAGATAAAAGAAGTTGGTTGATTTTCAGGGCAACTAACGATGGAGTCTCATCCATGAAGTCCCGCAGTAGTTCAGTTAAGCATGACCGTTCTTGATCTGTGATGGGCATCTGGCTGAGTATTACGTTAGACAAGGCTGTTTGTACTAACAAATGTCCTCGGACCGCTCTTGCGAAAGCGTGACCTTGCAACATTTTATCAACAGAGAGTGGGGCGTAGACGGTGCCTAGTAGTTCCTTAAGCTGTTCATGAGGAATCCAATGCACCCCAAAAACGACATCAGCAAGTGAAATCTTCCTAGTCGAATCACGTACTGAGAAAGCATGGAGTCACAAGGTGCTGCTGCAACTACTTCACGTGCTTTCCAATAAAGAGGTTGGTCGAAAGTTATGATCACACAACTCTGGCTGACTTCACAGCAAAGGTCACCTGCATATTGCAATGCTGTGTACAAAGTGCTCACATCGGAAGGAGGGGCATTAATGAACGGAAGAGGGATCACTTTAGTTTTTTCACTGTAAAACCCCTTTGTCAAAGCAATCATGAATCCTTTCCACTCAGGAACAGCAATATCAAGTGACTTGGCAAAGAACCATAGCATGTCATGTGGTTGGGGATCAAATAGTACAGGTGGTACGTCGATGTGTTTCACATGGATTCCTTCCAGTCCCAATGTTTTACTTCCTAGGTTTCCGTATGTTCGTATTGGAGTAATTCCAAGCGCTCCACACTCCTGTGATGGAGGCCTTTTCGTCAATCTTGGTATTTTATCACTTCTTGCGATGGAACAAGCGGGGGTGAGGCATCTGATGCCCCCCAGCGAATGGAAGGTGTTCATTCCATCAATGGTACATACGTTAAAGTCCGCATTATCAAAAACGAACTGGCTGAAAGACCCACCTTTCAGAAAAGGCTTCTCATGAGCTATTGCAGATAGCTCCAATGTTTGAGCCCAGACTGGCGAGAATGTTTACTAACGTTTTTGAGCCAAACCTTCTGTAAACAATAAGGGAAAGGCTATCCATGATGGATGAAATGAACGTACGCGGCCGAACAATGGAAATTATGCTGTGTGCTATGGCAGTGCATTTCTTCAGTGTCTCGGGGAGTCTCTTCGTATTTTTCATTGTTACATCCTCCACGAATGTTTGCAGAGTTTGAGGAATATCATGTGCGTCCTTCAGAAAGTCATCACTGGGAGGATACATTGTAGCATCATAAATTTGACTCTGTACGTCTTGCCTGATTATTTCAGCCGCCTTCTTCACAATCCTTAGTCGCTCTTCAGTTGCCTCATTATCCCTAGTCTCATACCAAGAATCGTTCAGGAGTTTGTGTCCAGTGTTTCTGAAGCATATGGTAGATACTTTGTGTCGATTTTTTCCCGGTGATATTGTAATGCGATCTCCGAACTCTGACAACAACCTGGCTCTGATCGTTTTGTCAGTGGGCAGTTTCCCTGTTACTGCAGCTTTTAGTTCGTCAATGGAGAACTGACAGTCGCTGTTATCCTCCATAAACTTGAAAATTTCATTCATGGCCTCAGTGACGTGAGCATCACGTTCAGATTCTGAAGGCATTTTGTATGACGACCTGAAAAAAGACTTGCGACAATCATCATGGTACGTGGCTTCCTCCGCGTCCAAATCAAAAATCGAGGCTAAACGACCAACTACCTCTGCACCCCACTCATCTCGTCTAGCATTTCCAGCTTCAACGCATGAGTTTTTAAAGGTTGAAATGTTCCTGACATTGTACACTTTCCTTCGCTTCTCAGCAGGTTTTTTCTTCTCTTCTTCGATTGAACACTAGCAAAAAAGGCAAAGTGTCTTGAAGTCAAAGGATGGTTTCGTGGACCTTAAAGGGGTAGTATTGAAGGGACTTGGTGAGCATGGAACATTTTTCTTCAGTTCAGCTTTAATGCTTCCAGGTCTTGTGTACTGTTTTCTACACTCCTTATGAACCTTTGCTGATGTCAAACCTTTGAGCCCAGAGCTCTTTCCGTCCTTTCTTGCCTTACTGGCAGACATCAGAGAAGCAATTCCTTTTTCAGAAACGTTCACGAGGTCTGTACTCGCTCCGCCACAAACAAAGCACTTGTCCGTCATCCCGAAGAAAAAAAAAAAAACAAACAAACTAAGGAAAAAAAAGAAAAAGAAAAAAAAAGCAAGACAAACAGTAACTTTGTCACGAGCTTAAAAAGAACGAAAACGACACAAACGCACAATCACGAGTATTAGGTTGCACTCATACTTCACGCTGTCCATTCATCACACATGACACCTGACAAATTTACTTCATAAATATAATGGCGACATGACATAAATTTACGTCGTAAATATAGTGGCGACCATGTGTTGTCTATGACGGCCAGCTCTTCGCCGCACTTGAGGCTTGTACACACTGTGCATGTAGATGAGTAGATTATTAGCTAAACAAGTGCGAATATTAACTTTTTGGTCAATTCCCTAGCAGTGAGAAGGATTTTCAGATTAGTGGCAAATCGCGAGTTACTAAAATTGACTAAGGTCCAGGTCGACCACATGGGTTTAAAGTTCCGTTTAACACAAACCTGAGCTTAAGAGCTTACACCACATCTGAATTTAGTATTTTCAATACAAAATCGTTTAACCCCTTAGGAAAATTTAAACGGCCATTGTCGACCTAACCCTAAATTACTCGACCAGTGTGAACAAAGCTTAAGGATACGTTTAAACCTCGCGCTACTCGCTCATCACTCATAATGCCGGATACAATTATTCAAAAGATGTCCCCGATGCATCGTTGCGTCAGGCTGTAAGGCTCCTCCTGCCTTTATTATTATTTATTTATTGTTCTGGTGCGGTTGTGAGTGCTCGGGGTTCGGCTACGGCCAGTAGGAGGAAGACGACAAAAAAAACTAATTAGAAAAGGAGGAACAATATATGTATAATGTGGAGGAACAAAAATAAATAAAAAGATATCCTACCCTAACGGGGGGGGGGGAGAAATAATACACGAGTCTTCTTATAAACAAAGAGGGGGGGGGGATAAAAGAAAACATTCAGCGGTACTTATCGCTAGGGCGAGGGGAACTTAAACTAAAGTAACCAAAATAATAATAAAAAAAAAACGAATCTTAAGGTTCTTAGCCTAGGCGGGCAGACCCGGATAACCAAATCACAAAGTAAGGGAAAGGCGATACTTGCAGTAGGCGGCAAAGAAATGACGGAAACGGGGATGACGATATGTCGAGGCTTGACGTCTTTCCGAGAACGACGAATGATTCACGTACTTTCGGTAGGTACATACACAGTGCCTGGTGGACCCCATAAAGAAAATTAAGGGCATATCCGTCAAAAAGGATCGAAATAACAATGAAAAAGAAATTGTATTATCTTACCCCGAAGGGCACGACACGTGCACCCGGAAAAATAATTTGTGTCGAACGGCCACACTTCTTTCGGCCCCAGAAGAATTTGAAATGATATTTTTCTTTTTCGACTAAGAAAGGAAAAGAAAAAAGAAAAGAAACACGCAAAACCACTATTGAGCTCAATTTCGAAAAAGGCAACGGTATTCCCTCGCGCTACGGAAGCCAAGGCGATATTGAAACAGGAGCCGGAGGGTGGGGTTACGCCCTATAGAAGTTAGTGTACGGGGTACAAACTCCACTTTCTTTCTTCTCTATACCCATCCTATGATCACTATTAATTATGATGATTATTATTCTTATTTAATTGCGAGAGGAGGCGGTAGATACAAACACACTGTACAGGAAAACCGGGTCTCCGGTTACACCCCCAACCGTAAATTCCCCGTGAAGCGGCTGTAAGGAGTTATTTTAAGAAAGGTTTTAAATCTGAAACGTGAAATTTTCCCAAAGAACGGTGAGTTCCCGATTCGACGATATATGTGTTAGCGCCGAGGGGTTGGCGATTTAGGTAGGGCCCTTCGAATTTTGGGGCCAATTTCTGAGAAAAATGTTGAGCGGCCGATGACAGTTGATGGGCCCGTTTCATGACCAGATCCCCGGAATTAAACTTTCGAGGACGGCGACGCAGATTGTAACGGGAAGCTTGATCGTGACTGGCTTCCAACATGTTGTCACGGGCTTGAGCCATTACTTCTGACCTCGACGTAGAAGGAAGATTATAAACATCACCCTTAGCGGTAGGACGATCGATACGGTACGAGTGGAGCTCACGGCCCAAGTTGAGGAAAGCGGGTGTGAACCCCGTGCTACTACTTTTTGATGTGTTAATTGAGAAACAAAATTGCGGAAGGAATGCATCCCAGGCTTTCTGCTCCCGGTCTACATAAGCAGCAATCATCCTCTTTAGGACCTGATTTACCCGCTCCGTGGGGTTGGACTGAGGGTGATATGCTGGCGTGGTACGGTGTTCTACACCCATCTCCTTCAACTTATCCGCGAACTCCTTCCCAAGGAAGGGTGTGCCTTGATCTGAGATGAAGGTAGAGGGCGATCCCCACCGGTAAACCACTCTCTGGCAAAAGTGCTCCCAAGTTACTCTCGACGTGGCCGAGCGGACAGGAACAGCTTCCACCCACTTGGTGAAATTGTCAAGGAATACCAAGATGTACTTGTTTCCCTTGCTAGAACGGGGATAAGGCCCCATAAAATCGGCCGACACGGAAGACCAGGGGTGATCCGCCACATGAGGTCTCATTTTCCCAGTAGGAGCCCTGGTTTCAACTTTGGTCAACTGGCAAACAACACACTTTCGCACATAAAGGTGTGTATCCCGTGACATGCCTGGCCAATAGTATAGGCCTTTTAGTCGGTCCAGTGTCTTGTCACGTCCGAAATGACCGGCGTCAGGAGCGTCATGACATTCCTGTAAAGCGGAAAAACGTAAGGGTTCCGGTAAAACTAATTGCCACTGATGTTCTGAGGAATCACTGAGCAAAGGGGCCCGGTGAAATAACAACCCATCAATCATAGACCAATCTGGATAGCGATCTGATTGAGATCGCACTTTGGCCACCTGTGCCCTATACCATTTATCGCCTTCGGCGTATGGTAGGACATCTACATTCTGGATAGTCCCTAGATGTGACTCCTCAAACTCCCGGGAGAGGGCATCAGGGACGTTATTTTGTGATCCGGGGCGGTAGCGCACATCAAGTTCGTAACTTTGTAGACGGATGATCCATCTGGCTAGGCGCCCGGTTGGATTTTTAATGGACATCAACCAACGTAGGCTTGCGTGATCGGTATAAATTTTTACGGGACCCCCTTCAACGTAGGGACGAAACTTCTCCAGACCAAAGAGAACAGCAAGACACTCCAGTTCGGTCACGGAATAATTGCGTTCCGCAGGCGTCAGCGACCGACTGGCGTATGCCACCACCTTCTCTTCACCACCCTGAACTTGCGTCAATACGGCACCGAGACCAGTGGTGCTCGCGTCCGTTTGCACTGAGAAGGGAACGGAAAAGTCTGGACGGGCCAGTATCGGAGCGGACGTAAGTAAGGTCTTAATTGTCTTAAACGCATCCTCCTGCTCTGACGCCCATTCATAGACAACTCCTTTCTTTAATAACTTGAAGAGAGGCTCCGCCAACAGTGAGGCATCCTTGTAGAATCTCCTATACCATGAAAACATGCCCAAAAATCTTCGAAGAGCCTTGACGGTCTTAGGATGGGGAAAATCCAAGATGGGCTGAATTTTGTCGAGGTCAGGGGATATTCCAGCGGAATCAATCACGAAACCAAGATATGTAAGTTTTTCGGCACCAAACTCGCTTTTGTCCCAATTTACCCTCAAGCCGAACTCCTGTAAGCGTTCAAAGAGAGATTTGAGGATATCGAGGTGTTTTTCGAAGGTTGGCGTTACGACTAGCAGATCATCTAGGTAGGAGTGGACGAAAGGGCGTAATTCTGAGGTTATCAGTGTATCAACCAACCGTTGAAATGACCCAGGGGCGTTCGTCAACCCGAAAGGAAGGTACTTGAATTGAAAATGGCCTTTACCAGGCACGCTGAACGCTGTTATCGGCCTACTTGCTTCGTCTAAAGGTACTTGAAGATAAGCGTGCTTCAGGTCAATCTTCGATAAAATCTTAACATTTTCTAAATGTTCTAAAAGGGACCCCATATGGGGAAGGGGGTAGGCGTCCTTCCGGGTCACAGCGTTCACCCGGCGAAAATCGATACACATCCGAAACGTTTTGTCCGGTTTCGGCACCATAATGATGGGATTGCTCCACGGTGAGTTAGAGGGTTCGATAATTCCTTCGTCCAAAAGTCGATTTACTTCCTCCTCAATTTTTGCTGATATAAACGGAGAAGTGCGATAGTTTTTCTGTTTAATTGGTTGATCGTCAAGTAAAGGAATTGCGTGAGAGATGGGGACTCGTCCAAGGCAGGATTCTTCAACAGAACGGAAGTGGTTGGTAAGAGACGATAGTTCAGCCCGCTGGTCCGCAGGTAATGATTGGATTCCCGAAAGGGGTGATGAAAGCGAGTGGGCTTCTGAGCACAAAGGGTGTTTAGTCCCATCGGTATCACTCACTAGATATTCGCTGGTATCGAAGAACAATTGTACTCCTAAGGAGGAAAGACCATCGAGGCCGAGTATACAAGGTACGGACAGCCGAGGAAGGAAGAGGAATTTTAAAGTAATTTGCCGGTTATGACACTTCAGAGGCAGATTGATAGTTTGGTGTACCAACTCAATTTTCCCGTTCGCTAATTGAACCGGTTGAGGTTGAACGTTTTCGAAGTGCCCCACCGAAAGTCCTAGTTGACCGAGGGCTTCCCTTCCGATATAGGAATTGGATGCACCCGTATCTACTAATGCCTGGACCTCGACCCCGTTTATTAGAACCGGCAATGTAACCCTAGGGATCCAACGTGATATAATTCCTAAAGCCGAAGGGAAGCCAGTGACATTGGCCTTATTGGTGAGAGACTCTTTAGAGCCGCGACAACCACAACTCCTCACCGTTTCTCCCTTTTTCCCGCACTTATAACAAAAAATGACTCTCGGTTGAGTGCACAAGGAATAACTGTGACCCGCGGCCCCACAATTCCAACAAGTCAACGCGGAAATTGGCGGCGACAATGCGTGAACGGACACATTGGGACCTGGCAGACATGGCCTATTACCCGTTAGTTTTGAGGAGGAAGGGACGTTTGGGGATGCAAGATCAGGCCCTAAACTGCTGGCTGAAGGTGGAGGGGGGCGATAATTACTGCATTCACGGTCTATTTGCTCTATTAATTTTCCCGCCGCCACTAGTTCGGTCACCGATTTGAAATTCTTATCCAAAAGCCGCCGCTTCAAATTCGGGTTTAAATTCTCTCTAACTTTCTTTAAAACTTTAGGAACTCCAGGAGGGGACGGGAGTCGCGCCATTAAAGTTTGAATACAGTCGGCAAAGTCTGCTATTGGTTCTTTGAGAGATTGCGTGAATTCTGGTGGAACGAATCGGGATTCAAAATCGTTAAGAAAGGCATCCCATTTTGTCCAAGCTTTACAGTTCAGGCGAAACCAGTGTAAAGGGGTACCCGAGAATAAGGAATCAATTTCGCCCAAAACGTCCGCATCGGGGAGGGAACACCGTTTTCTTTTCTCCCGCAAATTGACTAAAAAATTATAAGGACACTCATTGGGTCCATTCGAAAAAGAAAGGTTCCATGACTGAATAATTCGGTATGGGGGGTCCGACAATACACTCTGCACTTTAATGACCGGTGGGGTAGTCGGTTGTACAGGGGGAGGGGGAGGGGTACAAGCCATCGCTTTTTCTCGGAAAATTCGTCTAGCCTCCGTTCGCAATTGATCAAGAGTGACTTCTTCACTAGTGGCTCTAAACCCAATGCTATTGAGTACACCTAACAGTGACTGTTTATCTAGAGTCTGTATCCATGACGTAGGGAATTCTGTAGACATCTTATACTATAAGATATAACACAAAAATGAGAAATAGCATACAAAAAAAAAAGAAGAAGGGAGGAGTGAGAAATATATACCTTAATAAGAGAACGAGCTTAAAAGAAATAATTGTCAGCTGGCGGGATAGCGGGAGTGGGCGTTTATCTTTAAAGTGTGAAATAAGGAAGATCACGTTAAACCTCTAAAATAAAATAATGTCTCGGGCAAAGTTCACCTAATAATGGTAAAAAGCAAAATAATTATCCTCACCGATAATAAAAAGAAATACCTAAAAAAAAAAAAAAAAAAACCTTCCTGGCCCCACGTTGGCAGCGCCAAATTTGTAAGGCTCCTCCTGCCTTTATTATTATTTATTTATTGTTCTGGTGCGGTTGTGAGTGCTCGGGGTTCGGCTACGGCCAGTAGGAGGAAGACGACAAAAAAAACTAATTAGAAAAGGAGGAACAATATATGTATAATGTGGAGGAACAAAAATAAATAAAAAGATATCCTACCCTAACGGGGGGGGGGGGAGAGAAATAATACACGAGTCTTCTTATAAACAAAGAGGGGGGGGGGGATAAAAGAAAACATTCAGCGGTACTTATCGCTAGGGCGAGGGGAACTTAAACTAAAGTAACCAAAATAATAAAAAAAAAAAAACGAATCTTAAGGTTCTTAGCCTAGGCGGGCAGACCCGGATAACCAAATCACAAAGTAAGGGAAAGGCGATACTTGCAGTAGGCGGCAAAGAAATGACGGAAACGGGGATGACGATATGTCGAGGCTGGACGTCTTTCCGAGAACGACGAATGATTCACGTACTTTCGGTAGGTACATACACAGTGCCTGGTGGACCCCATAAAGAAAATTAAGGGCATATCCGTCAAAAAGGATCGAAATAACAATGAAAAAGAAATTGTATTATCTTACCCCGAAGGGCACGACACGTGCACCCGGAAAAATAATTTGTGTCGAACGGCCACACTTCTTTCGGCCCCAGAAGAATTTGAAATGATATTTTTCTTTTTCGACTAAGAAAGGAAAAGAAAAAAGAAAAGAAACACGCAAAACCACTATTGAGCTCAATTTCGAAAAAGGCAACGGTATTCCCTCGCGCTACGGAAGCCAAGGCGATATTGAAACAGGAGCCGGAGGGTGGGGTTACGCCCTATAGAAGTTAGTGTACGGGGTACAAACTCCACTTTCTTTCTTCTCTATACCCATCCTATGATCACTATTAATTATGATGATTATTATTCTTATTTAATTGCGAGAGGAGGCGGTAGATACAAACACACTGTACAGGAAAACCGGGTCTCCGGTTACAAGGCATCATGTGTGATGAGTGACCATCGTGATATAAAACGTGTCCATAAAATTTATGGATTTGGTTCGCTTCCAGGATGCATCACTGTGTTGGGTGTCTTGTTCGATGAGCGAGCAGCGTGAAGCATAATCATGCCCTTAGCAATGAACTAAACACTGAACCACTGGGTCTGGTGACAGTGAGAGGCGGACACTCCGGAGGTCACCTTTCACTTCCACACCATTAGCATTATTCACTTCACTAGCGTCATTTGCCTGCCCTACTTCCCTCATCGCTCGCTTAAGAGGACTTCCGTCGTGTTCCGTAGGTACTTTAAGAATGGTACATTTTCTCAATAGGCAAGTTGAGAAAAAGGTATGGAAAGGGAAACACCTGGGGGCCTGTTCTCTAAAGTTAGCAACAGTCAAAACGACAGTTGATAGCGACAGTCGATTGTAGTGTTGTTATCAACAGTCGTTTTCTACATGTCGAGATCTTTTTGTGTGTTGGTGTTCTGTAAGAACAAACTTCCATAAACAATAATGAATTTCCCCACATCAATGGAATTCGTACGAATAGGTATCCCAACCTGTCAGCTATGACTCAAACAAGTGCTTTTAAGCTGGTACGGTGCAAACAAGATGGATACCTCCCTCAACACCCATCGTCTCTAATGCTTCCTAAAGTCTGCGTCGAACATAAAACCTGACATTTCATCCCTTCCACTAACCGAGGGAGTCACCCAGGAGCACAGTTTCCAGCCTCAAATTTCGATTGCAAATGTATTGAGCCCTAAAACTGGGTATGGGATCACAACAGCAACAACTACCTGGTTCCCACTCAAACCAAGCAACCAGCTCCACTGCACCGTTATACTATATCCTCAATCGTAATTATTTCGTCGGTGCATTACCGACCGCAGCAGTAGAAAATGTGGATGCAGGAAGGCATCGATGCTACGCTTCAACACCTGCGAAGCTGCTATGGGAGCTGCGTCAATACGAGCCACTTGACGACGATCAGGAAAAGGACGACGATGATGATGATGATGACACGGATACAGTTTTAGTGCCATCGCCTCGAGAGACAGTGACCTGGACGAACAACGGGTTTAAATGTTCCTCCCCTAATAAGTGGAGTGGTTTTATTATTTGAATTAACCTGATATGTCCAGACTTTTCATATACCTACTAAATTTACGTTCAGCGTGAGCAGAACATAAATGTACATATATGATATGGTGAAAGACCGACGCCTGGTAAATCTTAGCATTTACCAGTTAATCCTGGCGTTCACCAGCGACGTTCGTTAAGGTTCAAATGATTCATGAAATTCGGACTTAGGCCCGGGCCGACCACATGGGCTTGAAGTTCTGTTCTCTAACCTGAGCTTAGGAGCTTAAGCTCCTAGCACGAGATCGAGCCCTCCCAGCTCCCACGTCATTGAAATCCCCCCTCCACCAATCAACTTTCGCACGGCTCGCCACCCCTTGATATGAAGTAATAAAAGGCAGAGAAGATTAACAGGAACGTACATTGCGTGTATGAGGGGGGGGGGGCAGTACATGAAACTACACTGTACATGTTGATTGTTTACAGCTGAAGGCTTCAGGAGAGAAATGTCTATAGAAAATAATGGATTGGAAACAGTTCAACCAAAAAAGTTGAAATTGGCCAAGATTTTTAAAACTTGTATAACTTTTGACCTATACAATATAAATTTGTTTATGTACGTACAATTTCCAAAGATAATTAAATCCTCTAAAACTTGCGTGAACTTAGCCCGACACATGCTGTTTTTAAAAAAAAAATCATATTCCGAATGCTAAACAAACGAAAATTTTGGCAAAACAGACGTAAACAAACGGTAAACAAACGATTGATTCATTTTTCGTTAAATTTTGTGACATGTGTTGTGCCAGGTTCACATGCGTGCAGAATTAGACAGTTTCCAGGACAAAATTGGTAATTTCAAAGACGAGAATTGAATTGATAGTTTCCTGGATGAAATTGAACCTTTTTGGCACGAACTAGAAAGTTTTTAACGGTGAATTTGTTGGTTTTGAGGACAAAATTGACCGTTTTCACGATAAAAATGGCTGTTCAAAAACGAGATTGATAGTTTCTTGATTTTGAACAATATCGACAAGTTCTGAGACGAAATTAACTTCTTTGAACGTTGAAATCGACATTTTCCAACGAATAAATTCATAGTTTCCAGGATATAATAAAGTAAATTTTTAGAACAAATAAATTGACAGTTTCTAGTACGAATTTGACAGTTTTAACGGTGAATTTGAGTTTTATAGGACGGAATTGACAGTTGCTAAGACGCAATTGAATAGTTTCTAGGACAACTTTGACAGTTCAAAAATGAAATTGACAGATTACAGAATTAATTGGACAATTTCAATGATGAATTTGATAATTTCAACGATGAAATTGTCAGTTTGCTCTGACAGTTTCAATGACGAGATTGTCATCTTCCGGCCATCTTGTGGAATTGACAGTTTCAACGATGAAATTGGCGGTTTACAGTTCCAAAAATTGAATGTTTTCAGACGAAATTCACAGTTCTCAAGAATTGACAGTTTCCAGGACAATTTTAACTGTTCAACGGTTAAATTGACAGATTAACGAATGAAATGGACAGTTTCGACAATGAAATTGACAGTTTCAACTATGAAATTCACAGTTTCAACGATGAAATTGTCGGCTTACGGTTCACAGATGAAATGAACAGTTCTCAAGACAAAATTGACAGTTTCTAGGACATCTTTGACAGTTCAACGATGAAATTGACAGTTTACAGAATGAAATGGACAATTTCAACGACAAACTTTACAGTTTAAGCGACAAAATTTACAGTTTCTAGAACATGGACGACTTTGACAGTTCGACGATGGAATTGACAGTTTATAGCACAAAATGTACAGTTCCAAATACGAAATTTACAGTTTCTAGAACATTTTAGACAACAATGGACGGAATGGGACGACTTTGACAGTTCGACGATGAAATTAACAGTTTCCACAATGAAATTGACAATTTCAACGACAAAATTTACAGTTTCAGCGATGAAATTGACGGTTCTTGTGAGTATATTGAGAGTCTCGAGAACTAACTTTAACAAGTTTGTGCGAGGAAATGGACAGCTTTTAGTGTAAAATTAAAATTTTCCGGGAGGACATTGCAATTTTCTGGGCCAAACTGATTGTTTAATGATTATAAAACGACAAAGTTAACAGTTTTTAACAACAAAATGGACATTTTGAAGGACGAAACTGACATTACTTGACCCAGTCAGTAATGTTCCCAGTTTCCACTTTCCATGGTGAAATTGAATGTTTCTGGGCCAAAATTGACAGTTTTAAGGGCGAAATTGACAGTTTCTATGATGAATTTGTCAGTTTTAATTCGATGAAAAAATCTTGACTTGAAAACTGTAAATTTCAAGGATGAAATTTACAGTTTTCAAGTCACAAATGAACATTTTTTTTTAATGAAATCAAACGGTTTTCTAGGTCAAAATAACTGTATCCCGGGTGACATAGAGAGTTTCCAGGTCGATTTTATCGACGACATGTGCTCTAGCATTGGGACGAAGATGACAGGTTCGAGGTATGGACGAGGGGTGTGTGGCCCATTCCAGGCCCTGGATTCAGAGGGTGCCTCCCAAAAAAAGCTTAAAGATGAGAAAATTAAGATTTTTAGGTTTTATGTTTATGGATATCTGTGACCAAAAGTAAGAAAAAGCACTCGATTGAAGCGGTTAAAAACACAAAAACAACTTTTTATGGCTACAATTAGGCAAAAAGCCTTAGTTCGAGGGCAAACTTTAGTGGCTGAAAGTGAAAAAAAAAAAAAAAAAGGCAAATTTGACTTCAACTGAGAAAGAGTGCTAATCCATTGATCAAAGTGAAAAAAACGGCAAAATATCTGCAAAACCATGGGCGTAGCCAGAGGCCCTATTTAGCCATTTTTGTGCTGACACCACAATTTTGTGCTAAAATCACAATTTTTGGGCTAACAAATCGTCAATATTGTGGTGAAATCGCCGGTATTGCGATGGAATTGCCAGTCTCTTGTTAAAATCGTCAGTTTTAGCGTGTAACGTAAGTTTTGAGGTTAAAATCGCCATCTGTTGTGATGTGTTCAGATCTGGAATAACACTTCTGATTTTGCGTTTAATTGTCCGTTTCAGAGTAAAAACATCAGTTTTAATTTCAAAAAATGTCTTCACGGCCTAAATTGAGCATTACGTGAATTCGCGGCTAAATTGAGAGAAAAGCTCTAAGCTGACGGATTAAAATCATCAGAAGGGCTAAAAATTCAAAAATGCCAATTCAATTTTTCTCAAGACAACTCCGCTTAAAGCGCTAATTTGCGGTTGAAATCGGCAGTTGCAACGACGGATAGTGACAATTTGCAATTTTAGGCAAGAATTGAATGAATCCAGGATGAAATTGAAGGGTTTTTAGACACTTTTCAGGACAAAATTGACGCTTTCTGAAACGCATCGTTGACAATTTCAACGATGATATTGACAGTTTCCTGGATGAAATTGAACGTTTTCGGTGCGAAATGCAAAGTTTTCAAGGTGAAACAGCCAGTTTTCAACGGTGAATTTGTTGATAGTTTCCAGTTTGTAATATTCTGCAACTTCAAAGAACCATTTTACACGTATTCACTTGAGAATTTATTTGGCACAACTTTTTAAGAACAAATTTTGTGATCGCGAATCCTCCGCAAGGTCGCAAAACAGCTTCGAAACCTCTCTTCAATATAACGTCACTGCACTATCCCTCCCCTAAAACATTTCGAGAAAATAACACAAACAATCATTTCAAGTAATATGGCCGTAAAAACCGTTATTTTAAAACATAATCAGTACACTCACTAGAATATTTACATAGGTGGCTATTTACATCACATAGGGGAAAGTTATTAGTTTAATCATTAATATATTTTTTATGATAATTAGCTGTTGCTATTAGTTACGTCACCATTGAGGCGCGTACTTATACTTATCCTTTAATTTTTAGCAAGTTTCAATAAATCTGCGAGGGGGTTTGGATATTCGTTTATTTGGATACACCGAATCCGAAAGGTAAAAAGGTTTTCTGAGTTTACAAAACCGCTTGGAACTGTCTCGGGCAGAGGGTTTATGCTTAAGTTGATCCAAATGCCGTATCCATGGAATAGGGTGCTCCTTTACCTCCACAAGGTATCTTAACGGCCCTAAAACCTCTGTTATTTCGGCCTCTACCCATTGCCGCCTGCCACTTCGATAATCCGCCGCCCAAACTTCTTCCCCTACGTCAAAACGCGTTGTTCATTTCCCCTTCGAATTTAATTTTTGTGTATTTTGGCGTTCCAACTCTCGATCTTGAGCAGGGGGCTGCTTCAGCAAGTCCAGCCGAGTTCTTAGGTCTCTACTTAGCATTAATTGAGCCGGAGACTTGCCTGTTGTACAATGCGGAGTATTTCTATAGTCGAGTAGGAATCTCGCGAGAGCAGCCGCCAGTTCACTGGTCGACAAGTACGTGAGGAACGTGCGAAGTGCACTCTTTACTGTTCGAACTGAATTTTCAGCAGCACCGTTCGTCTGGGGGTGTATGGGGCACCGGATTTAAATCTAATACCATTACACAACAGAAAGTGTTGAAATTCTTCGGAAACAAAAGCAGAGTAATTATCCGATACTAACACCTGCGGAAGTCCCCACTTTGAAAACAATTCGCGTAAACACGATATCGTGAAATCAGCAGACATAGTGACGGAAGGAAAAACTTCCAACCATTTGGAATGAGCATCCGTAACAACTAAATAGTATTTCCCAGCCATTGGACCAAGATAATCTAAATGAATTCGTTCCCAAACTCTTTGAGGCCACGTCCAAGGAACGGTTACTCCAGCAGTTGGGCCGTTCTTGTTCGAATTGCTCGAGTTATACAACTGCCCACTAGTGACTCAATTTCTTCGTCCAACTTGTGCCACCATACATACACTCGAGCTAGACTTTTAGTTTTGGTTACCCGCATATGTGAGCTGTGCAATTCCTTTAATACGACCTCTTTCAACGAAAAAGGAACTCTACGTGTAGCTCATGTCGTTTAGTAAAAAAGGGCTGTAGGTCTTTGTCAACCTACGTAACACGTAAGGACGTAAAACTTGACCTTGGTAAGAATATTATCCTTTCTAGAATGCTCACAAACATCCTTGAAATTCAAGGGAACGTGATCATTCTTGAATACGTAATTAACGGCATCGACGACAGTTTCCCCTTGCACAGGAACTCGTGAAAGCCAGTCAGCAAGATTCTTCTTGGAGGGAACATGCTCCAACACCTACGAAAAATTCGATAAAAACAATGCCCAACGCTGAAGCCTGTTTGATGCCTACACAGGTACTCCTTTTTTGGGGCCTAAAATATTTATTAAGGGTTGGTGGTCAGTCACCAAAGTCCATGTTTGGCCTTGTAAATATAACTGGAATTTTCGGACGGCAAAAACGATTGCCAAAGCCTCTTTTTGAACTGCAGGATCATTTTCCTCGGCTTTGGACAACGTGCGGCTTGCAAAAGCTCACTTCCACGTTGGAAGCATCCGTAACTACTTTAAGTGGGAGCTGGGGATCATAATGGGCCAAAGTGCGACTGGACGTGATGACATTTTTAATTTATTGAATACTTTGTGAACACTTGGGAGTCCAGCTCCAAACCCGATCTTTGCGGAGTAACTTGTACAGCGGAGAGAGAACTGTTGACGCATTAGGAACAAATTTAATCAGATAAGTAACAAACCCTAAAAACGACTGTAGTACCGCAGTATTTTTAGGCTCAGAAGCTTCTTTTACCGCTCGCTCTTTATCATCAGTTGTATGGAGTCCATTACTATCAATCGTGAACCTAGATAACTAACCGACTCACGATTAAATTCACATTTTTGTAGAGACACTGTTAAACCAACTAACTCCAAGCGCTGAAGGACAGCCTCTAATCCTATACGCAACTCCTCTTTTGTCGGTGCTCCGACGAGGATATCGTCCAAAAATATGTGGCAGTTCCCTCAGGACTTTCCATGACGAAATCTATGACTTTTTGGAATTTAGCTGGGGCACTGGCCACGCCAAAAGGTAAGCGATTGTAACGAAAAAGCCCCATGCGTTTGGTTATGGTCACTAAATCTTTGGATGAATCGGCAAGCTTGAATTGTTGGTAAGCCGAGGTTAGGTCCAACTTGGCGAAATAGACACTACCTTGAAGTTTTTGGAAAAGGAACTCGATTGACGCTAAGGGGTGCTGATCAATTTTAAGATTAGGATTTAGAGTCAATTTATAATCACCGCAGATTCGAACGGAATTGTCTTTTTTAAGGACAGGTACGATTGGAGACCCGTATTCACTATAATCAGTCTTTTCTATCAAACTTTCCCTCAGCAGTCTATTCAACTCCGCCTCAACTTTGTCTCGTAGCGCAAACGGCAATGGGCGAGCCTTGACAAACCTAGCGATAGCCCCTTCTTTCAAATTTAATGACACCTTGTGTTTGGTAAAGGTTCCCAGTTTGTTAGAAAAAACAGCAGGGAATTTCTTCGATGGGGATTCGACAAATACGGAATCACAACAGAAATAAATTGGCTTTGGAGGTACAGAATTTTCGAACAGCACTTTTGAAACGAAATTTATCAAGAAAATCCAGACCTAACAGTGGTGGACCGAGTGTGTGAGTCACGTAAAGTTTACTTTTTGAAGCTAAATTACTGCCGAATGCAACATTAACCTCGATAAAACCCAACGCCCCCCATTGTACGGACCCCCATTGTACAACGGAGACCCATTGTAATTTTTAAATTTTATCCCATAATCATGCAAAACCAGATCAGAGAAAAACTTCATGAAACTACATGAGGCCCCCGTGTCAACATCGAATAAAATAGAGACTTTGTTTAAAATGAATTCTACATACAGTGTAGGTACATATTTACGTTTTCGTTGTCAGCAATGTTGCAAAGCGATACTGGTCCAGCAGAGGTAGGCGGAGCCTGTTGACGGTCGTGCTCGTCGACTTCCTCGACGAAAAAGGTTTTTGGTGATGATCCTTGTCGACACACCTTCGCAATGTGTCGTTGCAACGAGCAGTGCGGAACGAGCAGGCATTCCTCAAGTATCCCGTCGAACCACACGAATACCATCTACTTTGGACGGTCTTCTGCACCGATGACATTTCTCGTTGTTGTTTCAAGGCGTAGACGCCGGCTTCCTGATGTTTTACTACGCCAGCCAACTCAAAAGCAGAGTGCTTCAGTGAAGCCTCTCTGTTGCAGGCGATCTCTACAGCCTCTTCCAAGGTGAGTGTACTCTTCTCCTCGAAAAGCCTCTCCATTATTTTCTGATCGCCAATGCCAATGATGAAGATATCCCGAACCACTTCGGGCAAAAATCCCCCGAATTCGGAAGGTGACGCCAAAGACCGACCGCGAGCCGCCCAGGACTTGATTGACTCGTCCTGTTCACGTTGGGCCGTGTAGAATTTCAATCGAGAGGAGAATATGCGCTTGCAGGGCTTGAAATGAGCGTAGATTTTACTGATGAGGCGCTACAACGTCAAATTTTCGGGCAAATCCAGTCCGCAAATACTTAAGATCAGTTTGAAAGCCTCCTTGGAAAACGATGAAAGTAAAACGTTTTTTTTTTCGGTCCTCACTCGTGATTTTATTAGCCGTGAAAAATTGCTGCAATTGAGCAAGGAAAATTGGCCAATCCGAGGAAACGTTGAACTGCCGTACCTGGCCAATTAACGACATCGTGACCGCTCCGTTTTATCTCTCGTCGCCAATGTAATATTCTGCAACTTCAAAGAACCATTTTACACGTATTCACTTGAGACTTTATTTGCCACAAATTTTTAAGAACATATTTTGTGATCGCGAGTCCTCCGCAAGGTCGCAAAACAGCTTCGAAACCTCTCTTAAATATAACGTCACTACACAGTTGTTAGTTTCCGGGTTGCATTCCGATCATTTTGTGAAATGGTGCCACTGCATTTCTGGTTTCAACGATAATTGGCTTGTTCTAAGACACAATTGACAGTTTTTAGCATTAAATTAAACGTTTTTGGGATGAAAAATACGGTTTTCATGGTGACATTGTGAGTTTTGCCGGTTTCAAGGATAAAATCGTTCATTTCCAGGATAAAATTGACAGTTTAAAGACAACGAGATAGACTGTAACTTGATTTTCGGCGACACTGACAAATTCTGGGACGCAATTCACTATTTGGAACGGTGAAATTAACATTTTCAGACGACAAAATTGTCAGTTTCCAGGATAAAATTGATGGTTTTGAAAGACGAAATTGACAGTTTCAGACGGCGAAATTCACAGTTTCCAGGACAAAATTGACAGTTTAAACGATGAATTTGAGGTTTAAGGACGAAATTTACAGTTGTCAAGACGCAATTGAAAGTTTCTAGGACAACTTTGACAGTTTAACGATGAAATTGATAGTTTTAACGAAGACGTTGCCGGTTTGCATTAGCAGTTTGAATGACCAGATTATCCTTGTCCGGGTTATTAGCGGCCATTTCGTCCATTGATTGTTAACGGACCGAAATTGGCTCTTCTCAAGGGGATATTAATTTGACAGTTCAGTGACGAAATTGGTGGCTTACAGTTCTTTAAATGTACAGTTTACAGACGAAATTTACAGTTCTTAAGACGAAATTGACAGTTTCTAGGACATCTTCAACAGTTTAATGATGAAATTGACTGCTTACAGAATGAAATGGACAGTTTAAACGATGAAATTGATAGTTTCAACGAATAATTTCACGGTTTGCATTGGCAGCTTATTGTTTTTATAGCTTCAATGACGATACTGTTAGTTGCCGGGTTGAAGACATCTTGGACAGTTCAACGATGAAATTGACAATTTGTTTTGACAGTTTCCATGAGGAGATTGTCAGTTTCCGGTTTGCTTCTAGTAATTTTGTGAATTTAACAGTTTCAACGATGAAAATGACAGATATGAGAGTTTCCAGGGCAAACGTTAGGTTTGAACAAATGAAATAGTCAGTTTTCAGGCTAAAATTAGTAATTTCCGGGGAAACTTGGCAGTTTTTTAGAACAAAATTGACCGTTTTGCGGGCAAAGTTGGCAGTTTTTTAGGGCGACAATGGCGTTTTTATGAAAGAAATCTTATCCGAAAGTTGCTAGGATGAAGTTGACAGTTTCAACGATGAATTGACTGTTCCTATTGACTGTTCCTAGGACAAAACTGACAGTTTTGAACGAAGAAATTGACAGGTTTGAACGAAGACGAAACAGTTTTCAGGGTGAAATTGAAAGTTTCTGGGCCAAATTGACAGTTTTAAGGGCGAAAGTGACAGTTCCCATTATGAATTCGACAGTTTTAATTCAATGACGAAATGAACAGTTTCAAGGACGAAATTTACGCAGTTTCCAAGTCAAAATTGACCATTTTCTGAATGACACTGACGGTTTTCCAGGACAAAATAAAACTGTTTCCAGTTTGACATAGACAGTTTCCAGTTTTAAGGCCAACGTCGGCAGTTTACAGGACGAAATAGGCAGGACGAGGTAGGCAATGGCTCTTGGAAAGCGAAATTTCGTGAGTGCGGCACTTTAAATTCTCAATTTCGCTTCCGAAAAGAACCAATTTCTCTGATTTGGCTCTGCAAAGGACCAAAGTTTGCTAGTTTGGATCCCTCGAAAACCAATTTCACGCTATGTTAATTCTTTAAAAAGCCAATTCACTGGGTTTGACTTGTCCGAAAGAATGATTTCGTGGATTTAGGTCCTTAACGTCAAGGAACATTCATAAATATGGGCATTAGTCTCTTTAAAATACGATTTCCGTGATTTTCCCAATTTCGCTAGTATTGCTCTCTCTAAAAAACAATTTTGAGCGTTCGGCACTCCGAAAAATCGCTCGAAAACCTGATTTAGAGGCTGTCTGGCTCAGGCTCATTACAATCAACAGGCTGGAGCTTGGAGCAGGCCAGACCAGTGTGTGTTCCGTCAGTGAAGCCGTTCGTGTATGACCAGGAAATGTGCGGACGAAAGAAATTTGCATTTTTTAATTATTATCATCATTTTTTATTGGCAAAACAGTTGAGACTAGCGGCTCTGAATGAAGCCTACAACGGTGGTGATATGAAGGGTCAGCGTGGTGCCGACTACGCTTGTTATAAAGAAGCGCGTCGCGCTGGTCTCCGAGGAGCGTTTAGAGCGTTCCTCGCATCGCGTGCTCACAACTTGGACTCAATCATTAGACCGTCGTTGCGTGACCTGCCCATCGTGAATATAAAGGTATATTGAGCTCGCCAGTCTCGCTGGGTTCTTAGCGTGCTCATCCTTTGAATAAGTTATAAAATCTACGGTTGTTCGTTGACAGGGCGACATTTTATTCAATTCGTGGAAAGAGATATTCAAAGGTGACGGCGCTCCTTTTGCTCAACAACCGCGAATATACAGTTTCAGTGGTAAAAATATTCTCACAGATTTCTCCTGGTAAGGACTCACTGTCTTATTCATTCAACCCCCCCAATCCCACACCTAAAAACAATTATTTTCCTCTTACAAGGCCTCAAAAATACGTATGGCACGGATCGCTCACTTCAGGCGAGAAAGCGGTCGACGAGTACTGTGAAGGTTGGGAGTCGGACTCCGTTGACCGGGTCGGTCAAGCTTCGTCGCTATTGGGCGGCAAACTACTCGGTCAAGAGCCACTTGCATGCTCCCACAGGTAAAAGAAAAAAGCCCACGCCATCCCCGCGTATACCTATATACTTTAAACACAAATTTATATCTTCTAGATTTGCCGTTCTATGCATTGAAACTGGAGCTCCGTCTCTGACGAAACGTCGAAGACGACGACGTCACGTCGAAGACGAGCTGGACAGACGAGAGTACCAGGATCTTTTGGATGAGCTTGACCTGGATAAATGACACAGGCTAATACCTCCCGACGAGGAGGAGAGTCTATTGTATAGACTCTACAAGTACGTAACATTGTTCCACGCGTAAAAAAAAAATAAAAAATAAACTAGTTGTTTATGTACATAATTTCTTCGCTGTATACCCAATAACGTTTGTAAATAATGTGTATAAAATAAGACAGTTATAATGCATAATTGATGTTTATAAATCCATTGTTAATATCCCCCAAAATGATGTATAATAAATTTTATAAATGTTAAAATTCAGCGACTTCGCTCAAAGTTTGAATGTTCATCAAAGAAAAAAAAAGAGTAAACGGTAATCATATTAAATGTATACATATGTGCTTCCAAAATGGAACTTTTTTTAATTGTACATAAGCGAAGCATGTTTTAATAAAATGTGTGAAATAGCCCAGTCATTTTGGATGATGATTATTGGGGGGGGGGGGGGTCACCAAATGTTTTCACGTGTAATACCTTGCGGCCTGTGAATGACGAAAATCTCTCGTTTGTACACGACTATAGTGAATAAACTTTCGTTTGATGTATGATTTCACTTCAATTTTATTTTTAAAAAAGTTAGTTTGAAGCCTTAAATTATGGAATCCTGCCTTTCAGCAGGACAATTTCTTGAATTAGACAAAATTAAAGAATTAGAGGCTACAAATTAACAAAATGAATGCGATGTGTTTTTTATTAGTACTGTCATTTAACGTTCCCTGTACTTCCAAATTAGAATTATTTCATTTTAAGATTATTTGCTCATAATTTATCTTGCACCACATTGCTGGGTAGGTGCTGCCTCGACGGTGGCGGATTCAAGAAACACCGCAGCCGACTCTAAAGCAACTTTTGTTATAACGGCCAAGTTTTTGACAACATTTTATTATTTACGAGTATAAAATTAAGCCCAGCGTGATGAGGTGAAAACGTCTGTGGTAACAACTCGATAAAGTGATAACAGTGAATTACCAATGGTTTAACTTACTTCGAAAATGTTTCGTCGAGAATAAAACATAGTGTGAAGAAAATATAAGACTCGCAGTTTGGCGAAAATCGTATCTATATTTACGTAGCCCCCCCCCCAAAAAAAAAAAAAAGAGTAGAGGGGAAAAGCCTTAAGCCGGATACACACAATGCGGTAATTGCCAAATAACGAGCAACACATTTTTGAAATTCTCAACTGGTTGGTTTCTAGGCAGTTGCTAGAAATTGATTGAATATTTTGTAATTTACTTGGCAAGTACCGCATGTGTGTATCCGGTTTTAAATAAAAAACTATCGAGTACACGTAACATGGATTAATTGTGTAGGGAAGCGCAGGGCATGTTGTCACTAGGGGTAAGTAGGCACCGCTGTTCTGGAACTTCCTCTTGTAATGAGCAGGAGAGAGCAGGTTTGTAACCTTTAAAGGGTCCACTATCTGCGACAAGAAATTCAGTTGGTTTGGGGGTACTGGTGGTGACAAGAGGCTTGAAAAACTGTTTTTTTGTACAGCCGGGCGTAAAGGCTCGAATTTCGACCGCTGGGAGAGTCTTGAGCGAGTGACATGAGGTTCATTCCGCCCACCGGGCGTAAATAAATAAATATCAGCACGCTACGCCTTCTTTTAGGTCTTTTGTTGTTTTTTTTTTTTAAATAGTTTTTAAATTGTACAACGTGCGACGAAATACAGATACCTAATTTCTGAACTCGATGAGCGGTATATATAATTGAGGTCGAGGATCTCATCACGACACCCCCCCCCCATTCAAAACCCCTACACCACTCTCAAGAATTCACTAATCAAACGCCTTTCGGTCTCGGACGGACAACGTCTTCGTCAACTGACGTGACGTGAGGTCACCCCGGAAGGCACAACCCCTCCCCCTCTATATCGTATCGCGGCGCTTCAAAATTTCAAACGCCCAACAACAGCCCAAGGTCTTCGCCGTTTACTCGGGATGATTAATTTCTACCGGACAACTTGTACTGCCCCTCCACTCCGCTCTCGCCAGTCTCCGCGGTAAACAACCAATAGTTTGGACCCCGGAACTCGAGCAAGCTTTCCAGTCGTGCAAATAACATCTCGCAACAGCAACCATTCTCGCCCATCCTGACCCCAAAGCTCAACTCGGGCTCTTCACTGATGCCTCACAAGCTGCCAACAATTAACTATTCGGACTGGTTTTTCGAATGAATTTGTCGCTAGACGTGCTGGATGTCGCCTCAGCAGGACTGGAAAGTATACCGGATGAATGGAGTGAAGCAGTGGCGGACTGGCCCGGGACGGGTGGGAGTCCAAACCTCCCCCGCGCCCCTTGGGCGTGGCGCCCCTCTCAGATCATCGTAAAATTTTCATAAATAGGTATTGGATTAAAAACGAATATCTGTTTTTGAAATCGTCGAGATCGAGTTGCAGAAAAGGGACTCTTCAGAACTGACTTTTTACGACAGGAATAACAATTTTCGTCGAGATCACCCCCCCCCCCTTAACAATTACTTTAATTTCTCCCTTTTTTTCTTTTTTTTGTGAGGTTGGTGAAATCCTTTTGGACTGACAGTGAGGAGCTGCGAGTCTCCTCACCCTTCGTGTCGGACTCACCAGAGGTATACCGACTAAAACACCCTTCCTACTGCCTCTTTTATAGGATTGCCCCGGGACCACCTTTCAGTATTACTTTAGGACAATCCTTTTATAGCCCTTCAAGGCCCCACCTAGTCTTCTTCTTATCCACTCATGAAGCCCCCCCCCCTCCTTTTACTTTTTTAATCCCTCTCCCACTCTCTATTCAACTCCTTCGCTTTGAGAACCGCGCATACATAGGTAGGTACTTACGGCATCCCAGCCCTCCTTGCTCTCCAACATTTTTGTTGCCACAGTTTCCGGATATAATTCCCCCATGCGGGAGCAACGAGCTCGCCCCTGGGGTGCCACCAATTCGAACATACAAAGAATGTATGATGGACATCGTCGTCCTCTATGAGGCAGTATCTGCACTGGCCGTCAGCCACTTTCCCTATCCTTGCCAGAAAGAACGAAGTATCCATGACCAGTTAGAAACTGTGTCATGTAATACCCCACCTCTCCGTGATTTCTATTGGTCCACCCCTCAACATCAACAATCAGTCTTGCTGTCCACCGCCCTCTACTCTCCTTGTTCCATCGCGCTTGCCAGAGCTGGATCGACCGTTTTCTATCTTCTTTCGTTACTGTCGGTGGGTCTCGCTGTCCCTCACGCAAATATATTTTCCGTTTCTCACCAGCCAGGATGTCGATCGGCACAACACCCGCTACCACCTGAACAGTAGGACCAGAGACAGTTCTGAATGCACTGCATATTCTTAACGCGCCTCTCCTTTGAACTGAGTTCAATCTAATCCGGTATTTCTCGTACTCCAGTGCCTCGGCCCAGACCTCAGCCCCATATAGCATTACAGCTTCTGCCGTTTTCATTAGGAGCCTCCTATTTGCTGGGGATGGACCCTGCACATTGGCCATAAGCCTACTGAGTCCGCTGCCTTGCTTATAAGGGCCCAAAATGTGAGTTTTCCATCTAGCATAACTCAAAGGTAATTAATTGCCAGAGCCGCTACTATCTCCTGGCCTTCAATCTTCATTGTTATTCCCCTTTTTATACGCTTCGAAGTAAAAAGCACGATTTCCATCTTTTGAACAGCCAGTGACAACGATCTGGACTACATCCACTCTAGAATCCTCCTCATGGCCTGGTTCAACTTGAACTGAATCTCCTCAGCCCTGCGAGCTGTTAGGACAATGACGACATCGTCAGCGTACCCTACCAGGAAAACCCCCTCCGGCATATCCAAACGCAGAATCCCGTCGTAATTATAATGTTCCATAGGTCCGCCCCAAGGACCGAACCTTGAGCTGCACCTGAGGTAATCCGCTTCTTTCTTGCCCCCTCCCGCGTGCTAAACGTCACCCATCGCTCGGATAGGTAGTCTTGCAAAACACGGTACAGGTATACCGGAATTCGAAAATCTTCTTTCAGAGCCTGCAAGATGTCTCTCCATTTCGCTGAATTGAAAACATTCCTGACATCCAGAGTGACCGCCATGCAGAGTTCACGGGACCGATGGTTTCCTGTTTTCGCTGCTTGTGCAGCCGTTACCACTTCTCTCACCGCATCTACAGTAGACCTACTCGCTCTGAACCCGTGTTGCCTTGGTGACAACCCTCCTGCCGCAGCAACTGCCTCGAGAGTTCTTTTTTTTTAGCAGTTTCTCAAACAGCTTTCCAGCAGTGTCTAGCATGCATAGTGGTCTATGGGCTGACGCTGTGTTTGGGTCTCCTTTACCTTTCCAGATGAGGACCAGCTTCGCTGTCTTCCAACGTTCCGGGAACACACCATCTACCAAGCACGCATTTTACATTTGCAAAAGAACGTCTGGGTGACTTTTAGAAACGATCTTCAATATTTCAACCGGGATCCTCATTGACTTTGCCTCCTCCTGCAGATCACTCGTAGTGAACAGCGGTGTATCACTGGGAGTCACCGCAACTAGCGCTCGATCCTCCACTTCGTGCGTTGGAAACAGCTCGTCCACTATCCTCTCCTTGACCTCAACTGACATTTCAGCTGTGGAGTCCATTCCTTTTAGCTTTTGTAGAACTAGCCTGTATCCCAGACCCTAAGGGTCGTTCTCAATATCGCTGCAAAGCTCTTTCCACTTCCTTGCCTTACTCTCAGCTATGACCACTTTAAGAGCACGCCGAGTGGCCCTGTACTGCTCCACCTTTCTCTGCGAATAAGCGGCACTCCCTCTGGCTCGTTGGGCTAGCCTTCTGAGGCGAAAACAGTTCCTCCTTAAGTCTGCGATTTGTTCACTCCACCAGTACATTGGTCGTCGGTTCCGCATACCACGCTTTTTTGGCATAGAGCACTCACATACCCTGGTCAGGAATTTCATTGTTGCTGCAACCAAATCATGAGAACCTCCCGTTTTTTCTGTCTCCATTCCTTGCAGAACCCCCTTTCCCATAACAATCATTGTGTTCAGCACCTCTAAATCCAACTTCTCGGTGTTCCAACGTGGAGGCGAGGCTGACTCAAGTTTCGTTAAGTGTCCCCCTGAACGGTATCCCAGGTATTGATGGTCACTGGCAGAGTAATCCTCAAAGACCTGCCATCCCTTTATTTGCCCTGCAAGACTCTCTGTACTCATGGTAATATCCGGTCTGGTGCCTGTACATCCAGCACGGCGAAACGTTTGTGCTTCGCCTTGGTTCAATACTACTAATCCAAGTCTAGATATTATCATATCCATTACTCTTCGGCCTCGACCGTCCGGGATAGGCTCACCCCACTCTATTGTTTTGGCATTAAAATCACCAGCGATAAGCAATTTTCCCCTCACCTCGCGGGCTTCATCCTCTATGCTGGCGAGTCTAGCTTCAAAACCCGCAATCGACTCGTTTGGAGTTAAGTAGCAGCTGAGGTACGTCACCCCTCTACTGCTGATCCAAACATAGCCCGGGCCTACCCCATGTTTCTCTATGGGGACTGCCGGTCTGTTTACTACTCATATGGCCGCCGTACCTGATGGATCTGTGAACCAACTTGATCCCCTCTCCTCAAACGTGTATTGTTAACTTACTATTACCAGATCTGCTGCTTTCTCTCGAACAAGTTGATCCATAAGGGAGCTAGCCGTCTTACTTCTATTTAGATTAATCTGCAAGATATTAATCATGTTGATCGTCCTTTAGCATCCTTTAGGGCCTGCTGGAACGTAGCACACCCTTTCCGACCTGCCGTATGAGTAGCTTCTAATCCAAGCTCTGTGCATAGTACACACTTCTCTACGCCCTTAAATTCTGCCTCTTTTGTGACCCACCGATCCGCATCTGAAACAGACGTTCGCTCGGTTGGGGCCCGTACACCCTCTGGCTATGTGCCCGTCCTAGGTAATTAAAACACCGAGGTACTTCCACCCTCTGTCTTATTCTGCAGTTAATCCAGCCGATACGAATTCTGGCCAGAAGTATTGTCGTTACAGGGCTTGACGACCCCGTTCCCTAAGTACTTGGCCTCATTGGTGTGCGGGATTCTGTTATTGTTGAGGTAGACCGGTAGACATAACTGATTCTTCGGTTTGTGAAGTCATAACGAGCACCGATTTAGTCTCATTCATGCGAATTCTCCATATCGATGTCCAATAATGGAGCTGGGAGAGTGATCCCTGGAGTTTGTTAACTGACTCACAGTTGTGTTCACCGACAGCTAAGATAGCCGTATCATCCGCAAATGTAGCTGTTGTAGTATCTCCGTTTTCAGGTAGACATACAAGAGTGGGCCAAGTACACTTCCTTGTGGAAAACCATCTTGGATATTTCTTGCGACAGAGTAGGCATCAATATTGCTTGATGACAATCGTCAAGAAACAATAATCCATCGAAGTTTCTCATCGATCCCAAAAATTTGATGACGATTGTGACCCATGTTTCATTTGCAGCGGCAACACGAAGTTTTTGACCTCTAGCGTACCGTGGCCGGGGCGAGGGGGGGGGGTGGACCGCTCCGGGCCCCCGTTCAGATGGGGCCCCTAAATAGCTTAAAGATAAAAAAAAATCGGGATTTTTAAGAAGATAAGATGAGAACTAATGGCTAAACTCGCTTATGAAAATGGAGAAAAACGCTGATTCACGGCTTAAATTGAGAAAACTTGCTGAAATTTATGGAGACAACGCAAAATCACGAACTTTTAGGACCCACTGAAATTAGGAAAAAGCACTAATTCACGCAGCTAATACTGAGAAAAGTGCTAATTCAAGGACGAAAAAAAGGAAAACGCGAATTCGCATCTTAAAAAACAAGAAACGCGTTAATTTACAGCTAAAATTGTGATAAAATGCTACAATTTAGCAGCTTTAAAAATTGAGAAAAAGCGCAAATTAACAGCTTAAAGGGGGAAACGCTAACTCATGAATTCTCGGGGCAACATTAGGACATTGGGGCGTCATTGAGGGGGGGGGGGATTCGCGTCTAAATAAAAGTTGAGCAAAACTCAACTAAAGTATGAAAAATTACGATTTCACGGATACAATCGAGAAAACCCGCTAAGAATCGCAGCTAAAATTAGGAAAATGTGCTAATTTACTGATAAAATTGAGAAAAAATCGCTAATCCAATCCACAGTTGAAAATAAGAAAACGCCAACTCGCCGATTCTTGGGGGCAACTTCGGGGCTGAAATTGAGAAAAAAACGCTAATTCACGCGGCTAAAACTGAGAAAAACGCTAATTGACGGATAAAAAAAGAGAACAACGAAAATTCGAGTCTAAATATTAGAGCGAATCGCTATTATGAGAAAGTGTTACAATTTGTCAGCTTTAAAAATGGAGAAAAATTGCGAATTCACAGAAAACGCCAACTCACGGGTTGCCGGGGCTGGGACAAAGCGCTGATTCACGGGGTGAAATAGAAAAAAACGCGAATTCGCGTCTTAAAGTGAAGAAAAAGTTTAATTCATAATCAAGGTATGATAAATTCCAATTTTACGGATAAAATGTAGAAAAAATGCTATAAAACTCGCAGCTAAAATTAAGAAATGTGCAAATAAGCTCATTTACTTCTAAAATTGAGGGTAAAAAGGATAATTCATAGCTGAAATTGAGAAAACGCCAGCTTGCAGATTCTTGGGTAAAAAACGCCAACTCGGTGATTCATGGGGCAACTTTGGGAATAAAATTGAGAAAAAGCGCTACGCTAATTCGTGGTTAATAAATAGAGAAAAACACGAATTGATGTTTAAAATAGAGAAAAGCGCTGATTCACAGCTGTAAATGAGAAAATGAGCTAATTCGCGGGGGGGAAAAATGAGAAAATGAGCTCATTCTTGGGGACTTTTTATTTTTGTCCTGCACTTGAACTGACTTTATTAAAAATTCTTGAATCTTGTTTTTTTCTGGTTGGTGTTGCCGTTTCTCGGTATCCCGCTCGTTTTGGCGAATCGTGTTACTGGATGTTTTGAGAGCGCGAAATGGATGTCTGTACACTAAAACTAATATTTATGAGTATGGGTAGTTTTCTTAAGGTTTGCCATTTTAATGTACGATCTTTGCTTGGGAAGATGGCAATTTTTCGTGATATAATTGTTCCTTTGTCAGTTGACATTCTATGTGTCACCGAAACATGGCTGAGTGCGGAGAGGTGCTCGATGAGGAGATAGGCCTTGCGGGTTATTCGGTTTTCCGTCGTGATCGTGAACACAGGAGAGGGGGTGGAGTTGCATGCTATGTAAAGGCGGGCATAAAAATGCTGAGCTGGTTCTTAGATCCGACGCAGTTAAAGACGGGGGAGTCGAGTTTTTGGGCCTGCAGTTTGAGCGCGACGGCCTTAGGCTGGGCATGGGTGTTTTTTATCGACCACCTGACGTATCCTTCGGATCACGGGTTGAAAACGTACTGTCTTTTATGGTACCTCGTTGTGATCATTTCATACTGGCTGGAGACCTAAACGCTAATCTTTTGGGGAATTCGAGTGACAGCCGCAATCTTGTTACTATTTTTAATGATTTTGATATGTCACTGGTCCCGTATTCAGCTACTCACCACTCGGTGCTGGGGGACAGCTGGCTGGATGTTATTGTTTATTCGGGAGAGCGTTGCGGTGACGACGACAATTGCTGGCGGTCTTCTTTTGGCGATTTGCCCGACCATGACGCGATATTTTTCGACATGTTCTTGCTACCGAAGTGTCTTCCTCGGAGCGTTTTTTTATGGCAGGAATATCAAGGACTCGATAAGAGTAGGCTGGTCGAGATTCTTTCGGCTCGGGATTGGAGCGAGGTCTTGTGCTCGCCTTCGGTCGATGAAAAAGTCGAAATACTCACTGGGCGCCTGTTGAATATTTTCGATGAACTTGCTCCACTTAGGGTTCGGGCCCGTGGACGAGGGGGTGGGCGGGCCACTCCGTGGATGACGCCGGATTTGATAGGCCAAATTAAGCCACTTAGGACACTCTACAAAAGGTGGAAAATGCCCCATTTGTGGACCGAATATCAAAGAGTGAGTGTTGGAAGCTGTAATTTTATAACCACATGACTTTTTATATTTTGTTGTTTCTGGTCTTTAATTCGATCTAATAAAAAAGTGTTTTTCCTGATCTTGTCCTTCATAAATTCATCAGGTTATGGTCCCTATTTCATCGCTTCTTTTGATTTGAAAACCAAGTTAGTCGGTCCGTCTATTCTCACCAATCAAAATTTTTTGAAATGACTTCCGTCTTGTCACGCGTGGAATCGTTGTCGAAGGACAATTACGACACGTGGAAAATGCAAATGGAGGCTCTCCTGATTAAGAACGATGCCTGGGATTTCGTGAATGGCAATAATCAGAAGCCGGTCTCTACAGCTACAAACGGAGCTGAAGTCACTGAATGGCTGAGAAATGACCGGAAGGCAAGATCAGACATAATTTTGAGTATTAGTCCCTCGGAATTGAAACAAATCAAGAATTGTGAAACTTCCAGAGAAGTATGGGTAAAATTGGAAAACATCTATCAGTCGAAAGGACCTGCTCGAAAGGCTACCTTACTCAAACAATTGACCCTTCACCGTATGGAAGAAGGTGGTGATATACACCAACATTGAACATCTTCTTCGACGCAGTTGACAAGCTGAAAGACATGGAAGTCGAAATAAATCGAGACCTGCTAGCTATCATGCTGCTCTACAGTCTACCATCTAGCTTTGAGAACTTTCGTTGTGCCATAGAATCGCGAGACGAACTACCCGATCCTGAATTTTTGAAAATTAAAATCATGGAAGAATATGACGCGCGAAAGAATAGTGCATTGAATATACCGGAAAATGCATTGTATTCGTCGAAAACGAAATGGGTAAAATCGAGTAATACCACCGGGAAACCTGTCGGAAACACGGAACAAAGTGGAAAATTCAAGTTTCGTTGTCATCGGTGTGGAAAATACGGTCATAAAGCCGTCGACTGTCATACACATCAAGATAAAACAAGGAATGATGCAAGAAATGCTGAAGACATTAGTTTTTACTGCTGGAATAGCATTTCTGAAAGTCGTTCTGCCGACAATTCGTCATGGTGTCTCGACAGTGGTGCTACTTCCCACTTGTGTAGCAAATCTGAAGATTTCCACCGCATAGAAAATGTGAACAACGCGCATTTAAATCTTGCAGACAACAGCACTACGAAAATTAAGTCAATCGGTGTCGCTTCTTTTAAAGCAGACGTGTTCGGAAACGTCACTCTCGATAGGACACTCTACGTTCCTAGTCTTCGAACTAACTTATTGTCAGTAAGCAAAATGGCTGACAAAGGGTATGAAATACTTTTTCGAAAATCGGACGTTTTAGTTTTTGGACCCAATAAAGACGTCAAGCTTGTAGGCGATTGAATTGGTGATTTATACTTCGCCCGAACCTCTAAGGGTTCAGCCTGCAAAGTCTCGATGGAAGAAAATCGGAATTCCAAACTAGATTTATGGCACCGTCGACTTGGTCATGTTAATTTTCAAGATTTAATAACCGCCGTGAAACAAGACACAATACAAGGAGTAGAAAACGTTGACTTGAGAAATAAATCGGTCAACTGTGACACGTGCTGCAAGGGTAAAATGACTCGTACTCCCTTCCAGAAATCTTCGAACAGAAAATCAGATCTGCTTGATATCGTACACACTGACGTTTGCGGGCCATTTCGTACGGAATCAAACGGAAAAGCAAAATATTTCGTTGAATTTATCAATGACAGGTCACGTTGGCGTGAGGTGAGATTTTTGAAGTCTAAAAATGAAGTCCTAGAAAAAACTGAAGAAGTCATAAATCTCATGTAAAACAAGCATGGTATCACTGTCAAGTGCATTCAATCAGACAATGGCACTGAGTATGTCAATAAGTCATTTGACAAATTGCTTAAAAAGCGTGGCATCTCAAGGAGGCTGACCGTTCCGTATAATCCTGAACAAAATGGTATCTCAGAAAGAAAAAACCGAACTCTTTTGGACATGGCGCGTTGTCTCCTTATCGAATCAGGACTCCCACCATCTTTTTGGGCAGAAGCTGTCTACACAGCGAACTATTTGAGGAACAGGTGCCCAACAAAGAGTCTGAATGGGAAAACACCTTATGAAATCTGGAATGGGAGGAAACCAAACGTAAGCCACCTGAGAATATTTGGTTCTAAAGTATTTTGTTTGAACAGATCACTGAACAAAGGGAAATTATCATCTCGAAGTCGAGAAGGAATCCTTGTTGGATACTCTGAGGAGTCAAAAGGGTACAGAGTTTGGATCCCTGAAGAAAGAAAAGTGGAAATCAGCCGTGATGTCAGTTTTATTGAGTCAATAGACACTAAGAAGGAACGTCAAGATTCTATTGATCGATTGCTGGACGTCAAACAATTCGAAAATAATGAACCACCAGTTATTGAAGTCATAACGCAAAGCCACGGTAGAAAAGGACTTATCCCCTTGGAAGAATCTAAACCCCCTCAAGACGACCTTGTTTCCGTACAAGACGAGTCTGAAGTAGAGGTCGAAAAAAACGAAGAAGGAAATGCTGACGATGAAGAAAGAAGCCAGCCAAATATTCTTCGAAGAATACGCCGAACCATAAAAATACCAGAAAAACTGCGCGACTACGTTCTATTAACTTATAAACAAGCTATCAACTCGAGTGATCATTTGGAATGGGAGAAAGCAATTGAAGAAGAAAAGGAGGCTCTTAAAAAAAAACAGAACATGGACTCTCGTAGATAGAAATGAAGCGAGAGGAAAATCACTGCTGTCCAGTCGTTGGGTTTTCAAGATAAAAGACGACGGAAGGTACAGAGCGAGACTTGTGGTGCGAGGTTGTGAGCAACAGCCTAATGTTGATTACAACGAAGTATTTAGCCCTGTTGTTGGAAACGATGCTCTACGTTTGATGCTCGCTTATGCAGTGAAAAAGAAGTATCATTTAATGAAATTTGACGTCAAAACCGCCTTTCTACATGGACAAATCGAGGAGGAATTGTACAAGGAACTTCCTGAAGGATATGACGATAAATCCAAAATATGCAAGTTGCAGAAATCTTTGTACGGCCTGAAACAAGCCCCCTCGTGCTGGAATAAACGTTTCACATAATTTCTTCGTTCAGAAGGATTAAAGAACTGAAAACTGAACAGTGTGTCTTCAAAAACGACGAAGAAAACATGTTCATGGCTATTCATGTGGATGACGGAATGCTTGCAGGGGAAAATCTACCCAGAATGAGAAAAATAATAAACAGATTGAAATCAGAATTTGAAATGACGATCACAGAAAATCCTATTTCATATCTCGGAATCGACTTTGTACGAACAGGTGACACACTTAAGCTTCATCAAAAAAATTACTCAATGAGTTTGATGGAAAAATATAGAATGTCGGACTGTAAAACTGTTACCACTCCATTGCTACCGGAAAGTTCGAAGATCGAGGAAAATGAGGAAAGTGACATTGACACTGTTAAATTTCCATATAGAGAAGCCGTTGGAAGTTTACTTTACCTCTCGACGAAGACAAGGCCTGACCTCAGTTTCGCTGTCAATATGTGTGGAAGGAATGTTGAAAATCCTCAGAAGTCAGACGTTCAAAATCTGAAACGAATAATGAGGTATCTCCAAGGAACATGTTCAATCGGTATTACCTACTCGGCAAACACGCTTGATGACAAACTTGTGGCGTTTTGTGACGCCGACTTTGCTGGAGATAAAGAAACAAGAAAGAGCACAACCGGATTTGTCATTTATTACTGTGGAGGACCTGTTAGCTGGGTGTCCAGGAAACAATCGACCGTCGCGTCTAGCTCAACCGAAAGCGAGTACATCAGTGCAGCAGAATGTGCCAGAACACTGATTTACTTGAAAAATTTTCTTGAAGAGCTGACAGGAACTTCGATCTCGACCGAAATTAACATCGACAACCAAAGCGCCATCAACTTGATCAAGAATGGTGTAATGAATAGGAGATCAAAACACATTGATGTACGTTACCACTACATCAAAGAAAAAGTGGACGAAAAACTGATTGTGGTCAAATACTGTCCAACCAGCAGTCAAATCGCTGACATATTGACAAAGGCTCTACACTCTACAAAGTTCGGAAAATTCAAAAAATATCTCGTTTCTTAATTCTAAAATTAAGGGAGGGTGTTGGAAGCTGTAATTTTATAACCACATGACTTTTTAAATTTTGTTGTTTCTGGTCTTTAATTCGATCTAATAAAAAAGTGTTTTTCCTGATCTTGTCCTTCATAAATTCATCAGTGAGAAATGAGGTGAGCGAGGCGATCAGGAGGGCTAAAAATCGATACTTCTGTGACTTGTTCCGGGGGGCCGAGGTATCCCGTGAAACCTTGCGCCATCTTAGGTCGTTGGGTTTGGGCAGCAAGGCTCCCCGCGACGCACGAGCTTTTCCCTGTACTACGGAGGCTCTTAATGATTATTTCGTATCTATTGAAGGGGATTTCACTGACTGCATGGCTGATACCATACGTAGGATTGACACTATCCCATACGACGACCGCAAATTCTATTTTGACTACGTTTCGCGAGAAGAGATCGTGGATGCCATCATGTTCGTTAGTTCAGATGTCAGTGGTAGTGACGTCTTGCAACTGGTCCTATATCAAACTTTGCCTTCCTTGTATTCTAGAGCCATTAGAAGACCTATTCAATGCCTCACTTCAGCGGTCTGTCTATCCGGCGTCATGGAGGGCTGCCTTGGTTCTGCCCTTGCCGAAGAAGAGAGGTGCTGTCCTGATGGAGGATTTTCGCCCAATTTCGTTACTTTGTTCCTTGGCGAAGGCTCTTGAGAAGTGCGTTTATGTTCAAATGTCTAAATTTCTGGAATCAGCGGGAGTGATTGACCAGTATCAAAGTGGTTTTCGTGCGCACCATGGAACCCAAACGGCTCTGGTGAAGATGACGTCGGACGTCGTTGGGGCAATTGGCGATTACAGGGTGACAGCGCTGGTTCAGCTTGATTTTAGTCGAGCTTTCGACAGGGTTAACCATGGTAAGCTTTTGATGAAGCTTGCTGACCTTGGACTCTCTCGAAGTGTGTGCGTTTGGTTTCTTTCGTACTTGGTTGATCGCAGTCAGGCTGTCATTTCCCCTTTGGATCGCTCCTTGTCGTCGTTCTTGCCTGTTGGAAGTGGCGTTCCGCAGGGGTCGGTTTTGGGGCCGCTTCTGTTTTCGGTGCATGAGTATGACCTGCCCTCAAATATTAGGCATTCGAAATACCACATGTACGCAGACGATGTGAAGCTATACTATTCTTTTGAGCCCCATCTAATTAACGATGCTGTTAGCAGACTGAATACTGACGTGGCCTCCGTCCTTGAATGGGCGATAAGTAATGACCTTATTATAAATAAACAAAAGACGCAGGCTATTTTGTTCAAGACTCGTTATTTTTTGTCGGCATTGTCGGAGGGAGATATTCCCAGTGTGATGGTGGACGGCTGTGTGGTTCCATGGGCAACAAGCGTGACTACCCTTGGTGTAACTCTTGATCAGGGTCTTTCCTGGGATTTGCACGTCTGATCCGTTTGTAGAAATGGTTTCCGGTTTCTTGGTCAGCTTTCTTCGATTAAAGATTCCTTACCGATTGCAGTCAGAAAGTTGCTTGTTCGGTCCCTGGTGTTCCCGCATTTTGATTATTGCTCTGCTGTCTTCAATGGGTTAAGTGCGGAGCAGGATTCTAGGCTGGAACGAGCACTCAACTCGTGCGTCAGATTTGTATACGACCTTCCCTACGTTGCTCGCGTTTCTGAGTTTTACACGCGGTTGAAGTGGCTGAGGGTACGGTCCCGTCGTAGGTACTTGCAGGCAAGCTTTTTGTATAAACTGTTTAACATCCGCAAACCATCTTATCTTTTGGAGTTATTCATGACCCGAGGACGCGTCAGTATGAGAAGAACGAGAGCTTGCCCGGGTGACTTGGTTATGCCAACGCATAGAACGGCTGTGGCGGACAAGTCATTTGTGTGTTCTTCGGTCAGGTTGTGGAACAGCATCCCTCGGGATATAAGGTCGCTTCGGGATTTTTCAGTTTTTAAACACAAAGTTTTCGAGCTTTTCCTTAATTTACAAGAGTCACATAATGCAGCTTTATAGGTTTGTCGGACATTTGTGATAATGGTTCGATTTATGAGCGGAGTGTCGGTTTTCAACACGAATGCTTTGGTTTAAATTTAAACTCTTCTAGTCCCTTCAAATTGTTCCTTCAAATTGCTTTTTTCACGGATCAAAACCCTGAAATCGTTTTTTTTTTTATTGAGTCAGTACCACGAAATTGACTTTTTTGCCTCCCAAAGACCTTGGTGATGCCAATGCCCACCTGATGACCGTTCACACTGCTTCATGGAAATAGACCAAAGGTGGAAATAGACCAAAGGAGTGCTAAAGCGTCCAACGCTGTGACGTGAAGAGGACAGAGAGCGCGGACGTCAGCAACCAATGAGCCGCTATAATCACACCTACAGGTCTAGGTATAATCACCTAGCAGGTCCTATAAGGACACCTGCTATAATCAGTCACTAGCCTAGCTTTTGCAGTCATTGTCTGGGAAGTCTCACCGAGTCAAGCCCTTCTTGAGGAAAGAACTTCATTAAGTCCGTCGACTCAGTCCCGACGTCGCCTGAGTGAGACCCCTTCACCCCACCACCACCACCACCAAAATGGTATTCAAACATCAAACGCTTAAAATGGCCCTTGGGACAACTATACACGACTCAGATTTCCCCCGGAATTGTACACAAATCGACAAAATTTTGAATTTTGATTTCCTCTTCAACCAGAAAAAATGTCAGTACAGAATCCCAATCCAGGAAACACTGATGGTCGCAATGCACAGTCGGATGCCGTGGGGGGAGAGACTTCATAACACCCGAAAAGCATCCTCTTTTTTCATATTGTCTCACGATTAATTAAGCATTCAAACATTGATCTATCCACATTAATTTAAATTTTTTAAACAAGGCGTGTAATTCAATTTTAAAAACAATATTGACCGCTATCTTTGATTTTAAAATAAAGGATAAAATTGAATTGCCACCCGGCTGAGTTCTCTAACTGACGTAAAAAATCGGCGATTGTCACTTTTCATTCTGAGTTTTGAACGTAAAAAAAAAAAAATTGTCGTGTGAGATAATATAACGACCGCTTTTTAGCTGACAGAGGGTGCAGGGAATGACGGTGTGTGGTTTCTGTCACTTGTTTTTATCAGAAACAGGCTTGGCATTTGCGATGAAATGCTTTTGGCAAGTTTTCGTATACGCGCCGACTTTCGTTTCGGAGAATAAATATCGTTTCCATTAACCTTTGGATTGTGAGTGAGGATGGCAGGGGGGGGGGGTGTCTTGTGGTGCTCTGAAATTGCTAAGTTTGAATAAGTTGCCCAAAAGCAATTTTGGGAGGAGTGATGTTGTAGGCGTTTCAGTGTATAAGATTAATCTCTTAATTTGGGCGCTTTATGCGATCATCCTGCCTAATTACGATTTTCGTAAATACGTGCGTTCCACATTCATCCCCTAATCACGCCACCCCCTCCCCCACCGTTCTTATTGCGAATCCCGTGCCCATGTCCACACTCTCCTGTGCAAAGGCTTCGAATCAAATGGGGGTCAGATTCTCCGCAATAGTAAACTTGCTCCCCTTTTAGGGGCTGCATCGATCCATGAGGGAGAAATTTTCAGCTCTCCCCCCTCCCCCCAACACAACCCCTTATTTCACTCTCTCGCAACAACCCCCACCGGCAACACTCCCAATACTATACAACCATCACCGAAGGAGCTCGTACAACATCGCCTCCTTTTGCCGCCTCCAACGCCGAAAAACTCCCTCTCACCGTTTTCTCGCTCTTACAACCCCCCACCCTTCCACCCCTCCGACGCCTTTAGTACTCATTGCCGCCTTTCCATCCCCTTTTTCAGTATTTCCACCATTCCTCAAACCTTGAACAGCCGCTGGCTCGGCTTTTTTTTTTGTAAACGCGAAAGCACTCCCTTCTTTTCATATTGTTTTTCATTCAGTTCACTCCCTGAAACTGATCGAACACAAATTTTAATTTATTTTTCACAATTTCTTAATTAAAAAAAACAAACAAAACAATGTATTTAATTTTTTTTTCATTGTACGTTAAAATCCCCTTTCCCGACTTTCACTCGCATATGTTAACGTCAAATCATTTTAACCACGGCCCTCCCGAGTTGTAATCCGACCGCAATTTCCCATTCGCGTCTTTCGACTCGTTAGTTTTATCCTACGGTGGAGTATTATGATTTTACCGCTCTATCAACCTGCCACAAAAAGGATCAGGTAAACTTTAGTTGAGGAAGAATTTTACTTCAATTTAGCGTAATTTAATTTTTTTTATGTCTACCCTTTCAAGCTTTAATTAACGTTAATTATTTTTTTTTAACTTTGACCCTGTTAATTAATTTTTACTCTCCGGCAATTTTCTAATAAGAGCGGAAAAAGGGTAGCAAGTTAAAGATTGAGGCATTTTACCCGAGACGTTATTTCAGAGGGCATTTAGTTATTTTCTCATGAAATATTCAAACAGCGAAATTTTTCAAGATGAAAAGTTGAGGAGGGGTGGGGGGATGATGTGCTGAAAAAAGGGGATGTTTTTAAAGGATGAAGATGCAGAGACTTTTACTTATAAGCACCCGTCCCCTCCTGTCCCTGCCAAGGATTTAAACGGACGCTGACGGTGTGGTGGTGGTGATGGTAGGGAGTGAAGGGGTTAAACCGAAGAGAATATTTACATATCGTTAAAGCGTTTGATGCTCGTCTTATACGAATACTGAAACGCGAGGGGTGGTGATTAATATTAAAATAGGCGGAATTGCGGATGGGAGAGGTTTGTTGACAGAAATAGTTAATGTCACGGCTCGTTCTTGGGAAACGCGAATCACGAGCGTTGTTTTAGTACCCCCCAACCACCACCCTAAAAAAAGGAAAAGGAAAGGAGTTGATTACACATAAACAGGACCTTCAGCTTTTTTTTTTGTAGGTCACTAGGTCCACGTGGAAAGGCCCACATTTGAAATCCAACCCTCCGACCAACAACCCTCTTTAGTTCAACCCCTTTTTCATTTATTTCAAAACAACTGCTTGCAGTTTCTCACCATCGCCGTGGGCACGTTCTTGATAATAATAGACATTTTTTTGTAAATCTGTGACATAAATGTGTTCGTTTTTATTATTATTATGTTCAACGCAAAATAATCGCTCGGATAATGGTTCGTCGATGAAGAAAATATTCGTGGTCAGTGGCGGATTTTGGCCGCTAGAATTGGTAAAATCATTCACGGCAAAAAACACATAGAGGAAAAGCGGTAATGTAAAGCTAAAATAAAGAAAAACGCTAATTTACGGATTTTGTGAAAATCATCTAATTTGCGGCTGAAATTGGGTGAAATTAATGAACAATTAACGGCTAAAATTAAGAACGAATTCCCAACTAAAGCAAAAACGAATCAAAAACATTACAACGAGAAAACAAACGAACGAAGACTGCTAGTTCACGGATGAATTGGAGAAAATTCGCTAGTGTGTGGCTAGAATGGTGATATAACGCTATAATCGTCATGAATCATGAATAAGAAGTGTAAAAAAACACAAAAAATTAAAAAAAAAACAACAACAAAAACAAACAAACAAAAATGTTTTCACACAGTCCAGGCATGGTTCCAACGAGTGGCGAGGGGCGTGAATCCTCCAGAAAAGCCGAGAAAAGCGCGAAAAATACCCAAAAGACAGTGGCACACTGAAGGGGGGGTCGGAGGGTCACCCCCCCTCCCTAAAGCGCCTGGGAAAAATTAACACAATGCAAAAATTTAATTGAACCACGGGAAAAGTTTCACTGTAAAATGGGCATACAAACAGCCCTGTTTTTGTTCGTAGAACATAATTGTTGAACAGAGCACCCGCTTCCTTCAAACCGAAACCTTTTAGTTTCGGTCTGAATAGTCCGGAAGCACACAGTATGAAACAAATCCGGGTCATTTGATCGTGTCTGACCCTGCGCAGGACGTTTTCTACGGTTTCAGTGGGACAGGGACTCACAACAGAGCTAGCTGTTGGCAAACACACATTTGGGCTGCTTGAAAACGGCTGGCAAGTGTAAAAATTGGTTGGAAATTGAGAGGTTTCACTGGAATTGAGAGGTTTCACTGAAATTAGGACGTTTCACTGGAATTGAGACGATTTACTGAAATTGAGACGATTCACTGAAATTGAGAGGTTTCACTGCAATTGAGAGGTTTCACTGCAATTGAGAGGTTTCACTGAAATTGAGGCGTATCACTGGAATTGAGACGATTCGTTGAAATTGGGACGTTTCACTGAAATTGAGACGATTCACTGAAATTGAGATGATTTACTGAAATTGGGACATTTCACTGAAATAGAGACGATTCAATGTTAGCTGTTAATGTTATTGTTAGCTGGGAATTAGCGATTTTTTCATATTTAACTATTTGAAATGGAGCTTTTCCTCAATTTGAGCCACGAACTTTTCACAATTTCACTTCTTTTGATGTGTCGAATATCGGTCGCGAACTGCGCTACAAAATCCAAGTGATGAAATTGACGAGGGGACGCCTTTTCTGGTTTTTGCTTGAAAGCGAAAACGATGGGTTTGTGGTCTGTGAAAATTGTGAGTTGTTGACCCTCGACGAAGTCCCGAAAGTGCTTGACTGTAGCGTAAATTGCTAGAAGCTCTTTGTCGCGCGGTTTCACTGAGCTTCCGAGAGAAAATCGCTAGCAGTTGACAGGTACCGTCGGTTTGTTGGTGAAGAGCAGAGCCAATGGCAGTATCTGAAGCGTCGACAAAAAGGGTCAAGGGTGAGTCAAGAAGGGTGGACGAGAAGGGTAGCGTCAGCGAGATCTTGCAGGCAATGGTCGTAGGCCTCAATCAACTGATCAGTCCATTGGATGGGAGATGTTTCGCTTTTCCGAAGCGTGATTTGGGCCCAGGCCGCGCGGCGAATGAAGCGGCGGTAGAAATTTTTGTTTCCGAGGAAACGACGCAAGGATTGAAAGGTTGTAGGTCGAGGAGCCTCGGTGAGGGCACGAACACGTTGAGGAAGTGGTCATGTGCCGGACGGTGTGACTCGGAAAACTAAGAAGTCTACTTCTGTTACGCCGAAAACACATTTGTTCACGTTAAGATGGAGTTTTTAGCTCCTGAAACGCTGGAAAACGAGATGCTCCAGATGTTTTGCGGGAGATTTGGAAACGATAAGCGCATCGTCGAGGTGTGGAAAAGAGGGAGGTTGAACGATCTCAGGGAATTGCGTGAGCAACGCGGCAAATTTGATCGTCGTGTCACAGAGGTTCAGGCGTGCTGGGTTATTCGACGGTGCAGTTGAAGGATGAACACCAGCGACAGAAAGTTCAGTAGTGCCATCCAACAGACGATGAAGACGGAGGTCGATGAGAAGATCGAAGTGTGGCAAGAAGTCGTATCTATACACGTATTATGGAGCTTCAAGATTTTGCTGTGGAACGTTTTTTATTTATTTATTTTTTACTAATAAATATTAAGATTTTCGTATTTTTGTGCAGTACGGCGCGTACTGTCGATACAATGGACCAGTAATTTGTTTCGAATTCCCTCCCCCCCCCTCACGACCGATTCCTATGTGCGCCACTGCAATAAGACCTATACTAATCGTGAAATATTCAACCGCAAAACTTGTAATTTCACATCAAAGATTGCACCCTTGCGAACCAGCGCGAGGAAGAATTGCAGTACCGTCAGTTGGCGGTTGTGTGTGTGTGTGGGGGGGGGGGGGTTATAGATTGGTATGCGGACGGCCACGGCATCATGTTTGGTAGTTTTTTGGATGCAGATAGCCACGTCGGCTACCTAGCTGTAGGGCGCGAATAATCAGTTTGACCATTTTTAAGGCTTAATAAGCAGTTTTTTATGTTGTTGCTATTTTTTAGGGTATGCACAGTCAGTTCGGAGATTTTGAAAGCGTCAATGGGCTAAGTTTATCAGTTTTTGACGTTCAAACAGTCGATTTTACAATTTTCAGACCAGGAATTTGACCCTGAAATAGATAAAACGTGAATTCACAGCTGAGAGTGAGAGATAGCCCTGAGATCCCATCTGCCCCATGAGCTCAGAAATGCGTTAATTTGCTGCTAAAATTGAGAAAACGCTAAATCACGGCAAAAAATTGAGAAAAATAACTAAACCCTGGATGAAATTAAGAATAAATGTCAAATTCCAGAGTTTTGAGGCAAATTTCTGTGAAAATTATAGAAATAAGCGCTAATGTGTGCTGTTCTTAGGCCAAAACCCCGCCTAAATGAGAAAAAGCAATGATTCGTGGTGTCTAAAATACAAATAAAAACACGCTAATTCAGTAAAAATTAACAAAAATGGCTGAATCACGGTTAAAATAAAGAAAAACGCCAATTCGCGAATAAAACGGACAAAAAGTGTTTGGTGGCTTTTATGTTGAGAAATTTTATTGTGATTAGCGTAGTGACAAAATGCTCTAATTCACGGCTTAGTAAGAATGGAAAAACGCGAAATATCGCCCATTCAAGGATACAAAAGAGGTAAGCCTAACATTCGCAGCTAAATTTGCGAAAAGAGCTAATTCACGGCTGAAATGTGGAAGAGTGGCTAATAAGCAGCTAAAATTTGAACAAACGCTTATACGCGGCAAAAATGGAAAGAATCGCAAATTAACTAACTGCTAAATTTGAGAAAAACAGTAATAAAATAGACAAAAAACACGAATTAGCTAAACAAAGCTATTTAGTTGATAGGGTATAGAAAAAACGTTAGTTCGCGGTAAAAAAGGAAAAAAATTGGCTAATTCATGGCTAAAATTAAGAAAGACGCTATAATTCACTGAAAATCAAGAGAAAGTGGTAATTTGTGGCTAAAATTGAGGATTCTAAGGTCATTTTTCCTTGTCCGCCGTTTTCCCTTCATTTTTCTAGACGCGCCCCCCTTAGGACACGGAGATGATTCCTGTCCTGTGAATCGCAAAATCGACCAGCGGCCATGTCACGCTGATTCGCGCCTCGACTTGGCCATTTGCGCCCAGGAATGGCAAAACTGAGGATTTAACGCCTTGAAAATAGCTCAAACTGTGAATATTCGTGCCCTGAAAACAGTCAAACTGGTGATTCCCACTCTAAATATGTCCAAACTGGCAATTTTTACCCTGAAAATGTATGAACGGGTGATTCCTCTGCTCCAAAAAAAGGCAAAATTGGCCATTTACACGTAGAAAATGTCCAAACTGACCGTTCTCACCTTGGTACCCTTGAAAAAGGGGCAATGCTGACTATGCGCCCTTAAAATTGCCCAACTTGGGTATTCAAACAATCGGCAAGCTGGGTAATCGACAAAAAAACTGACGACCATCAATTTTAAGCCAGAAATATGATGCAGAAAAAGTCGAAACTGGCTTTTCGCACCTAGGAAGTCAGAGCCAACCTCACGGAATTGAGGTCTTTTGATTAACCAAAGGAGGAAAATTTGTTTTTATGGAGAGCCGAATCCGTAAAATTGTTTTTTATTGAGACAAATAACCCGCAAAATTGGTATTTTGAGTATGACAAGTTCGGTGACCAATGACAAGATTGGTTTTTTGAACAAAAAAAACCCTTGAGATTGGTTTATTGAAGCGCGAAACCTGTAAAGTTGGTTCTAATTAGAGTCAATCCTCCAATTAAGGGGTTTCAGGAGTTACCCGTGAAATTGGTTTTTGGAAAAGCCGGATCCTTAAAGTGTGTGTTTTTCATGTAAGCCAGGCGGCACATGACTTTTTTTTCTACAGAGCTAAACCCCCAAGATTGTTTTTTTCAACGATTATACCCCACGCAATCGGTTTCTTGAAGACCATTCTCGTGAAGTTGTTTCTCTTCGGAACATACCCCCCCCCCCCCATCTTTGGTCATACCTAAATCATATTGGCTTAATTACTTTAAAACTAGCCCACAGAGACTACGAAACTGCTGATTTCTGTCCCGAGAAACATTCCCACGCCAAGAATCTGTCAATCTGACACCACGCCGCCGGTCTGTTTATTCTGAAAAAAGCGTGTATATGTTAAACAGGTCCTTCCCAGGTAAATGGAACACGATGTTTTGAAGAAAATTCCCCCGAGAACCCTGAAAGTTTCCTCTACCCTAAGCCCTGGATGATTTCCGATTGAGATGAGTAGCCCGATACTTGAATTTTTTGATAGTGCGGGGTAGGCATCTACCATGACCACCGCTCTGAGCATCAAAATGTCACGCTACGCCCCTGGGCCCTGTCAGGGAAGTGCAAACATGATTGTTTCTGTACTTTTGATTCTTCTGAATAGGGCTCGTATTCATATACATTTCTTAAAACTTAAATTTCCGTAAATGGGGGGTTGAAACAGATGATTTTAACCACACTATCACTCTGAAAAGACCAACTTCACGGATTTCACCCTTTGGAAAGAAACATTTCCAGGGTGTTAGCTTATTTGTAAAGAGCAATTTATCGGATCTCGCTCCTTAAAAAAAAAATTAATGGATTTTATTACCATTGCAAAGCCCAAATTTTGCGGATTCCATTTAAACAAACTCAAGACATCAGAAGCACGCAGTTCCTGCACGAAACGGATTCACATAAAAATTTCCTGTTTTTCTCTATGCGCCATTTAAGGGACCGGTATTATTCACAGCCCGGACCGAAATAAAATTGCTGGGACCGGACCGAGGACCCGGTTTTACCCCTAGCTGTTTCACAGTTCAAATCTCGAGGATTTGACACTTACTGAATATAATTTCAATCAAGGTTTTGGCTAATTGGCTTTGCCAAAATCCAAATTTCACGAATCACAATCATGCGCGGTTGGCTCCCTAGAAGGAGGCCGTCTTATGGATTTCACACGTTTAAATTCAAATTTGTAGGGGTGTAGGCTAATTTTAAAAAGCTATTACGCTCTTTGAAGCGTAATTTAAAGCGGCTTTCTTAAACTACTTGACCGTTTTTAAAAGACTGACCGCTCTCCCATGGATACATAAAAAAACCTCAAATTTGTTTCAAGGGTTACTTCCAAACAGAGTTATTGTTTTTCTGTCCAAGGTTTGCCCCAAAGGTCTGCCGGACCAGGAGCCCCCTGGGAAGTGAGGAATAAATCAAAAAAAGAGATGTCTCTCCACTTTTTATTCGCAGCTTATACCGGTTTCAATGCCTCACCGCATCATCATCAGTAAGTCTTCAAAAACTAAACACATTCACAAGGTCGTTACACCTCGTCGTCAAGAAAACGTACTAATAAGAAAAACAAAAGGAAGTCGTACATTAGGCGGGGTCATTCTCCGCGGGGACACGTCTACACACGTCTCACGTCGTCGGTATGGTTAAAATGAAAGCTATTGCTAGGGGAGCTTGTTACTGGCCGGGAATAGACAAAGACATTGAAGAAATCGTTAAGCATTGTCGGGGCTGTGCCGAAGTAAAAAAGTAATCCAGAAAAAGCGCCACCTCACTGGCGGGATGAGCCAGTCGAAAATTGGCAGAGAATCCAAATGGATTACACGGGTCCTTTTAATGGCCACCATTTTTTCATAATTGTTGACGCCAAATTCCATATGGATTGAAGTGATAATGTCTCCGGAAAGGAAATCCCCTACATCAAAGAGCACGATTGAATACCTAGAAGATGTTTTTTCCCGACATGGATTACCCCAAATACTGGTTTCCGACAACGCGACCATCTTCAAATCTGATGTATTTCGCCAATTTTGTCAATCAAATGGAATTGAGCAGAAGTTCTGTTCTCCAAACTATCCCGCGACGAACGGTCTCGCCGAACGTTCCATTCAAAATTAAAAAAAACAAAAAAAACAGAGGCTCCATGGTCATCAGCTCGAAGAATATACAACCGACGGACCACATGTCTATTGGGGTGGAGTATTCCTTTAAAACAAACACACCCGAAACGTTGTTGAAATCAGCAAAATACCGTCTCAAAAATGGAAAAATCAAACACATACTTTAGCTCCGAGCAGTAATTCAGGCGCTCTGTACCACAGGGTGACCACAATGGGCGTATAGGGTTTTAAAGGTGATCCACACCCGCGAGCCAACCCGAAATCGCCCACTTTCAGTATGCCGCAGTGGGATAAAAGTAAATTTGACGCTTTTAAATCTCTGTGAAGAATCCAATTGTCGTGTAAATGGGCGACGGCTCGAAGAAGTTGCGGCATCAGACACTTGACTTCGCCCGGTATGAACGCCTGTTTCTTGTTTTTCATCGTCTCCATGAGGGATTTCAAATCGTGCTCGACGTAATCCATGACGATGAATATTTTGTCCATGTTACTGCCCACGACGATTTCTCGGACTGTAACAATGTTCGGATGCTGGGCCTGAAAAAAATGTTGAAAGATTTAGTATTGTAAGAAGAAGGACCCTGGGCTTGAGGAGGTCTTTAGGGAGCTCTGCAGTAAACAAAATGAAGAAAGAAAAACTAGAAATAAATCTCCAAGGATGTATAAACTATCCTAGCCCCAAAAAAACAATTGAAAACGTGCAATTTCGCTGATATTTAACCCCAAAACTGGCGAATTCGCCTACATTGCGCTCCAAATTACGTTTTGCAGTTTTTAATCACGCTTTGGGCGCTCTCGGAGACAGGGGGCGGGGGCGTGTCTGCGGCCAGTTGAAACAAAGTTATCCCAAAACTTTCAATTTCGCCAAAATTTGAATTTTCTCAGAATTAAGACCCGAAAATTGCAATATCGTGGATATTTAGACAGAGAACTTGCAATTTCGTAGGTATTTGGCGCTTTTTGGACCAGCTACACCAGGATAGTTACTACTGCCATAAAAAAGTCCTCGAGTCTCGCCATTTTGCTTAAATTGAGACCCGAAACTGTCAGAAACTTGGAATTTTGCCCAAATTAGAATCCAAACTTGCGAACTCCCAAATATTTATCTCCAAGTTGCAATCACACGGCTAGTCGTCAGGCCCGACTACTTGCCCACGGTCCACGACCACAAAAACAAGCACTGGAAACTTGCAATTTTGCGAAAATACAGACCAGAAACGTGCAATTTAACGAAAATAAACGTCAGAAACTAGCGATTTCACGACCGTTCACCCAAGGAACTTCCAATTTCACGGATATCTAGCTCTAAAATGTTGCCATTTAGCGGATATTCGTCAGACTGTGCAATCGTGGCCGGCTAGCCCGAGTTCCGCGGTCACTGAAAAAGAAAGAAAGAAGGGAGAAAAAAAAAAAATCCCGAAAGCGCGCAATTTTGGCGAGAGTAAGAATCAGAAACTCGATTTCGCAAATGTTCAATCCCAAAATTTGCAATTCCGCAGATTTTGAGCTGGCGCGTGATGGCCCCGAAACTTCCAATTTCGCGGAAATTAAGACCAGAAACTAGCGATTTCGCTGTTATTTAACCAAAAAACTTCGAATTTTGCGGATATTTAGCTCTAAAATTATGCAATTAGCGGCTATTCGTCAGACGTTGGAGTGCTATCATCGTCGGTCCTAGTTTCGCGGTCACTAAAAAAAAAAAGGCCCCTAAAATTTTCACAGATTTTGAGCTCGGACGTGACGTTATTTTCGTGGCAGGCTCGCATTTCGCGGCCACTTGGAAAAAAAAAAATTTCGCTCCGGCAGCAGGCGGTCGGAAAGAGTGCATTTCATTATGTATACGGATACCCTAAGCCGTCCCAGAAGTAATAATTTTGATACCATAATTTGTTTCATTAAGCTGAACTTCTTTTTTTTTTTACAAATTTTTATTTTAACAAGATAACTTTATTGCATATAAATACATTACAGTTAGTATCATAAATTATAGGTAGAGAGTATCACACGACGCATGTTTGAGAGTACAAGTCCAGTGACTTTCTCTCTTTATAAAGGAAATTTGGTAATTTAATACGTACTTAGTTAATTGGTACGTTCGTCATGAGCCGGTGGGTGTTATTGGTGCTATGGTAGGTCATCTTGGGTTGAGGGGAGGAGATCGGTGTGACGTTTGCGTTTAAGTCGGCGATTTTGTCGGTCTGGTGGAACTGCATCGAGGATGCTGGCTGCTAGAGGGTTTGGATGGTTGTGGAGTCGTTGGTGGAAACGGGAATAAGAGGCCTGCAGGGTTTCCTGTACTGTTGGGATTTTAACGTCCTTGTGAAGGTTGGCGTTTCTGATATACCACGGCGCGTTGGTGATGATCCTTAGGGCACGGTTTTGAAAAGTTTGGACTCGTTTTACCTGTGAATTGGACGCACCCCCCCCCCATATCTGGCTTCCGTATTCCCAAATGGGTCTAATGAGCGTGAGGTATATCAAGCGCTTTGTATCAAGAGGTAGTGGGGATAGGGACCCTAGAAGCGGCTTGAGTGTCTTGAGACGGTGTCGGCATCTTTTGAGGATTGATGTAATGTGTGAGTCGAAAGTCAAACGTTTGTCCAATTCTAGACCCAGGTAACGGACCTTAGTTTCAGAGGGAATGACTTCGCCGCCAATGCTCAATTCCGGTTCGTCGTTTGTACGGAGGTAGGTGAATATCACGGTGCAGGACTTTTGGGGGTTTAACTTCATTTTCCATCTTGTAGCCCAGTCGCTCTCTCTCCTCTGGGCGAGAAGCAGAGGAATGCTGTGTCATCGGCAAATTGAGCAGTGGTCATTGCCGGGGAGGTAGGTATGTCACCAGCATACACTAGGTATAATAGCGGGCCCAGCACACTTCCCTGGGGAACGCCTGCACGAATATGCCACGCACGGGATCTCACGGTATTTAACAGTGAAAGTGCGGTTTGTCAAGTAAGATAGTAGAACACGGTAATACGTGCCAGGGAGAGCAGTTTTAAGCTTGTAGAGCAGTCCAGAATGCCAGACCCGATCGAATGCTTTTTCAGTGTCAGCAAATAGTCCAATGCAGGTTTCTTTTCCTTCGAAGGAGTCCAATATCTTGTCAACCACACGATGTAGTTGATGTATGCAGGTGTGGGCGTTCCGGAAGCCAAATTGCGTAGCTGGTATCAGAGGTTCGAGTTGGTGGACCAATTTGGGAAGGAGTAATCTCTCGAAAATCTTGGAAAGAAGAGGGAGAAGGCTTATTGGTCGGTAGCTATGGGGGTCGTTGGAGGGTTTGTTTGGCTTGTGGATAAGAATGACGATGGCATGTTTCCATTTAGAGGGTATTTAGCCTAGTCTGAGACAGGCTTTGAAGATTTGGGTGACTAATACTAATGTCTTTCGAGGTATGTGGATTAGCAAGGGACGAGTTATATTATCGTTTCTAGGGGCCTTCCTACATGCAGAGCGACGAATGACATTTTTTACTTTTGCAGGTCGGACTCAAATGTAGAGGGGATGTTAATGACTCTTGTACATCATCTTCAATTGGGCTTGGTTGTGGATTAGGGGTGAACTGTTTTTCCAAGATTGTCGAGAAAAGTTCAACCTTTTCCATCGGTGTGGAGTACCAACGCTGGTTCGACTTGAGAGGAGGGATGTCAGGACGTTCTTTAGTGAGTTGCTTCGTTTTTCGCCATAATGATCCATCACTACTATCCAACACGGTCAGGTCTCTTTTGTTTATTTCTTGTTTTTCCTTAATGAGAGCTTCATTTAAATCCTTCGTAGCTCGGTTTAGTGCAGTTTTATGTGCGGGGTAACGGGTGAGGTCCCACAGACGTTTAGCTGATCTTTTGACCTGAAGGAGCTGGACAATGTGAGGGGGCGATGGCTTATGCCGATGTGCGGTGCTGGTGATTGGTTGTTGGGAGGCCTCTGTTGCAGCAAACTGAATCATCCTTGTCAAGTTGGCAGTCGCTATATCCACATCTTTTGGAGTTTTCAGTGGGATTTGTGTGTCTGTTGCAGCTGAGAGGAGGCCTTTGTATTTGTCCCAGTCAATTTTATTTGTTTGGATTCGGTCACTATGCATTCTAGTTGAGGGTGAAGCTTGTATTTTCTGTAGAACTGGAAGGTGGTCTGAACTCAAATCATGTAGGACTTCAGGATGCGAAGAGTTAGAATAAACATTCTTTGAGAGGAAAAAATCAAGAATGTCCGGGGAGTGCGCAGGGTTGTCGGGGTAGTGTGTGGCTTACGATGGGAATATAACTTCAATATTACGAGCATGAATCAGGTTGATCAGACTCAGTCCTGGAGGATTTGACGTTGTTGACCCCCATCTTGGGTGCTTGGCATTAAGGTCGCCGCCAATAATGAAATTTGGTCCCATATTTTGAATTATCGTCTGAAAATCAGATTCTCTCACAATATTTTCAGGTGCCGAGTAGAATGCAGCAACAGTGTAGTTACGACCAATTATGGAAATATTAGTGCGGGATATTTGATAATTGTTTTCTTTTATGGGTGGTAAATCGTTGTGAGTTAATGAAGCTTTAATATATATGGCAGAACCACCTTTCCTTTGATTGGAGGGATGATCGGCCCGAGTAAACTTATATCCAGGGATGAAGAAATTGATATGGGGAGACAATTTTGTTTCAGTAAGCAATTATGACATCAATGTCGTTAGCTTTCAAGAAGAGATCGAGCTCGTGAAATTTCCCGTAGACTCCTCTACAGTTCCAAGTGCAAATGTTGAGTCTAGCAGATCCGGAACTCATGATTTAGTTATTTTAGGGAGAAGTTGAGTGAGTGCTAGTACAAGAGGCTGCACGAGAGATAGCAGTTGGTCGATTTTTTGTTATAATAACGTGTGAATTTAAGTTTTTTTTTGAAATTTCTTCCCCCATTTCACCCTCCCCCATCAAAGTTTTCGTTAAATCTCAATGGAACCCAGGGCTTTCGTTACATTAAATTATTGAGTCGAATTTTAGAGCGCTAAGATGAACTAGTGAAGTTCGACGCTATTTTCACACTTCCACACCGGAAGGACCACCCCCACCACCTTGACTTTTTCGAAAAATTAAAATGGGAATCAAAGGTTACTCTAACATGGTGTATACGTACCGAATATGATGCTTCTAGAATCAACTGGTGATTTATAGTGATTTTTTGACCATTCTGAATGGTCATCGGCACGAAGCTGGGCATCGTTAACGAAAAAGTTAACGTCGTTAATCGTTAATGAAAATGTTAACGCCGTTAATCGTTAACGAGTTAACGTTGGCCCAAAAAATTAACGATCGTTAACGTTAAATCGTTAGGAAAATAAAAGCATTAGCTAACGACAGCTTAATTTCAGAAAATGATTACGTAGAAGGGTGGAAGGCTACTCACAGCGAGTTCTCCATTGCACTCGCTAACTAGAGTTTCTAAGACTGGTTTGGTTATATGAAGTTCTTGCCCATTAAATGATAGCCACTGTTGACTTATTTAACGCAAGAAGCACGCGGTTTCAAATTGGGTTCGAAAGGATACTTTCATGGCTGAGTTTTTCCTTCGAATTTCAGAAACAGGAATAACGAAACTTGAAAGGGGGGAATGTTTTATTTTTTCTCTTCAAATAATTATCTTATTTTCCAATTTCCCTAAGATATTTCATATTTGTTTTAATGAAAATTAGGAATTGAAAATTTTCGTCAGATAGTGCAGACCTTTTAGCCCTTAAAATATCTTTTCCCGACGAAAAAAGACGCTCCACGGCAGCGCTCGAAGGGATTGGCGTGTTATATTTCACGAACAAGTCAATAATAACTTGCTGTCCCAAAAAAGTAGCGTCATTACGGGAATTTTTGGACGCGTCCTCCAACCACGTTTTCATAAGGTTTGCCGCTTTGACTCTTATGTTTCTCTTATCTCCATCATTTTGGTCTCGTGACGGTTGTGTGATGGCTCCGAAAAAGTCGTCATCTTCACTTGCACCAACGTTGCTACTGCCGCTAACACAAGAACCTTCGCCAGAATCCTGTCCCGAAATAGCCAGAAGTGTCTTTAAAACTTGGAATTCCATTCTTCTCTTCACGAAGTCGACCTTACTCTCGTCGAAATTCTGCAACCAAATGAGACGAAACTTGGGATGGAAGGAGGATGCAAGTAGGCATTCCTCGTCGTCAAAAAAACGAGAAAATCTTTTGTCAATGCCGGCCAAGAGGGCATTGATCAACGGTTCACAATAAACAAATCCCGAGCATTTCAAATCCTTTAACTTGAGGATAGTAGCAGCAACGGTTGGCAGCAGTGTTCCGAGAAAAGCTTGATTCTCGCCTTGAATCTTGTCAAGAGCTTTAGCCAACGGTGACATAACCTGAAAAATGTATACATAGTTTCAGCGTAGCGGATTAATTATTGTTCTATGAAAGGCAATCATGCAGTCACAATCATATTACCTTTACATACTCGTTGAAAAAGGCAACGTCTTGGTCGGTGAAAGTGGAAATCTTGAGCGCAGTCATTACTCTGTGGAGAGCCGCCCTTTTTTCATCGAATATTTTCGTGAGAACGGATATTGCGTCATATGTCGAGTTCCATCTAGTCGCGTTGGGGACCACAAGCCTTCTCTTCAGCTCTGCAAAAATGTTGTCTGCTGCTGTAGTGCTTCGGCTCTGTAGATTCCATAGACCTTGGGCCTTTCCCATGGCAGTGCGATATGCAGCTTTAAATGATGCGTTACTTAGTGCAGATTCTGCATCCTTGCAGGCGACTAAATTGAAGGTATGAGCACCACATCTCATATGGACAGGCAATTTAACGGGACTGTTGCCATCATCAGCTTGAGATAAAGATTCTGTGAGAGCAATATACTCCAGCTCGTGTTCATCAACGTCTTCATTTAGTAGAGAGGTCACATCCGCTTCGCCCATTTCAACGTCTTCATCAAATTCTTCAATGTTTGGAAAAGCAGTAGGCTCTAACCCGAAGTGGGTGAACGCCTTTACAAAGTTACTTCCGTTGTCAGTAGTAGTCCTAGGAAATGATTAAGAATGAAGGAGATGACAATTGCAAGAAACTATGACACTAGTGCAGAAGGGCTAGAAATAGAAACACATACCGGGTTACTTCATTTTCGATGTGGAATTCATAGTGTACGTTTACTATTGCCTCTGCCAGGACGTCGAAAGTATGAGAGCCTTTCAGTCTTATACAGGCGAGAACGGCGCTCCTTCTTTCCCGTGTACAGGGGTCTATCCAATGGACCGTCATACCAAGATAGGATTTGTTATGGGCCGACCAGCAGTCAGCTGTAGTCGCGACCCAATCAACAGAGCTGAGAATACTAAGGCACGAAAAAAAAAAAGAAAAGAAAAAGAAAAAGAGAGAGAGAACGAATTAAACATCATCATTCACGCTGAAATTCCCGGCCGGAAAAACGAAGCTTATGAGTGAAATAATTTATTAGCTCACCCAATCAAATGGTTCTTCAGTTGAACATGATAATCAGAAATTCTCCTGACTAGGGTTTTCCTGGAGATTGATTTTTTTGTCGGATTCAACGTTTTAATTAGATTTCCGAATGTGGCCGAGTCCACAACGTGAAGAGCTATCATGTTTTCGACGAAAAAGTCGACAATTCGACTTTCTACCGCTGCTTGAGATACACCACTGCCGGACGATACTGCGCCAAATGCTTCACCGATGCTCTGTTGACGTGGCTTCTTAACAGGGGTGGCGCTTGTGCTCCTACCAGATAGTGACGACGTTTCACTGTCGCTAGTTTCGCAAGAAGGCTTGGACTTCGAGATACATTTACCACGACCACGAGCAGCTTTGGCAGTCTCGTCAAATTTTACAAAATGAGATGGATGAGATCTCTTCACGTGTTGTCTAAGATTATTCAAAGAGGAGACATGCCCTTTGATCGGCATAACTTTCGGGATACACAGTTTGCACGTCAAATTAACTTTTGGTCCCTCCCGCGAATTGAAAAGAAAAAACTCTTCCAAATAAGGCCAAGGGTTCTCAAGTACTGCCAGCTGCTCCTCACTTTCTTTATTATCCGTCATCTTTGCGACTTTTTGTCTGAAAGGTCTGAAAAAAAGGAAACATAAATATTTACCACAGTCCGCAGCACCATCACCGATAATAAAATTTATGAGCATACTTACTTCGTTAAATTTTACATTTATTGAAAAATTCAGCACCACACTCTTAAGCCCCGTCTACATAAGACGCAAGGACGCCGTCGCAGGACGCAGCGCAGAACGCAGGAAGCAAGTCCACTTTTCACTGTCTACATAAAACGCAAGGCTCGTTGCGTGGAGCCAATCATATGTCACGTTATAAAATAAAAAGTGAAAGAGAAGTTCTAATCACTTTATCTTGATATTGTTAGGTTATCGTACTCCTCTAATTCCAGTCAGCAATGTATTTTCACACTTTCAAGTCAATTTAATCATTTTATGGATAAGATAGCTAAAAAGTTAGGACGTTGCCACGTTATTCACCATCTGTGTTTCGGCGATGGTCTTCAAAATTCGGCTGAGGGAAAAATAATGTAGAAGAAGGGTTCGTCAGTGGTGGCTTCGTGCATTAACGAAAGAATAATGTTCGGCTTCTATGAAACATTATTTGAAACATTGATAATCGCGGATCACGAGGAGTTTTTTGAGTTACGGGGATGTGACCTTCGAAATTCGAGGATCTTCTTGAAAGGGTGACTCCACATCTCGAGAAGAAAAGCAACCGAACTCCTTCACCAGTTGCTTTATACTATTGGTGTGAACGCTTTCGTAAGTTCACCCTGGTAGCGTATATTGCATATTCATTTACTTGTACTTATAACGATTCGTTTATAGTTATTCGGACGATTCGGATGCAGTCCGTGGACATGGATGTTTCGAGTCGGGTGCTCAACTGCAACTGCTTATAAAATTACATCCCGGAAGTTTGCAAGGCAATATGGCTTGATTTACTACCAAATATTTTGCCAGTCAAGACAGGGAATCTTTAAAATTTTCTGATATTCGGGTAACATTACCTAGATACCCCAGTATTTAACGTAAAAACAAATAGATCCATAAATATAAGGTACTTACTACCAGGAACTGCATGTTTTCGTAATTGGGATTCGTATAGTACTATAGTACACACCAAGTTGTGGGGGTGCTACGATCTTGTAGACAATAGGACCTTCCCAACCACTATCCCCTACTATTAGCCGTGTACTGAACAGTACAAAATCATCCAAATGCCGACATACACCCTGTATTTTGAGTGAATTAAATACGTTCTTCAAACTTGTAGGTACATTTATTTGAGAATCACTAATTAATGAAAAAAACTAATGTTTCTTACAAGACTAGTATGACATAATAAAAAAAAAAGGGTTTTAATTTATGTTTATGGTGACATCATCACTGCTAGTTCTTCAAGCACCAATGACTCTAATTTTTCTATCTTCAGGCACTCTCCCCAATGCATAATTGAATGATTCGAAGGCAGAGCCCCAACGTGTCGTCCCTTCGTCTTCCAAATATTTTCTTGGCCTCTTCTGCGGTCTGTCACTTTGTGGTGATAATACCGACTTTCTTTGTCCTTCGTGATTTTGTGTTGCGATGCCCTCTTTGAGTACAGCCCAGGATTTGTTTTTACCAGGACAATAAGATCCCTCACTTCATCAGTAGACCACATATATATATTTATATATTTATTTTTATTTATATATATATGGCCCCTCGCTTGTTAGCACGATCACGGTCGCAATTTTTTACTTAGGGCAACCAAATTTGGTCTAAAAATCAATAGCGTGAATATCTCGGACGAGTTCGTGATCCAGATGAATCGGTCCACGGGAACGGTGTGAAAGAGGGGTTTGAATTAGTTGAAAATTCGCTACCGCACGGCTGTTGCTGCAATTGCCCCCAAAATTGACTCGAGTAATGAGAAATGAACGCGCTTTCGAATGAGACCTTTGTGAACCAAATCCGTTGATATGGCAGGGGAGTTCTCGGCGGAGGGGAGCTATTAAATTAACGCTATGCTTTACTGGACCACCCAATTACCAAAAAATGTCATTGAGATTGTATTTTGAGCCGTCTCTTTTATTTGATTTGCCTACAGCCTAATAAATCTTGAGTAAAAAATCCTGAGGTGGGCCAAAAAGGGAGGAACAAAAAAAAAAATTTAAAAATTGTTTCGGATTCGAACCCAGGCACTCCGCATTCCGCAATGATGAAATTGTGACATACTATTTAACCTAATGTAACTGATCTGAAAATTAATGTAATCTGAAAAAAGTTTTGTTCCGACAGCAGCCTGTCGGGAAAAGTGCATTTCATTCATGCGACAATCGAGTCAAACCTCATAAGTTAGAACGAGATCAATCAATTATGAATGAAATTTAGGCCGGGATAAAGATTTTAATTGCAAATAACTCCTCTAACAAGAGTCCGCTTTCCCATATCGTGTAGGCAACCAAACCGACTCTGTTTCATTTTTCATTTTCATCATTTTGTTCCCCCTCAGTTGGTGTCAAAAAAGGGGCCTGCGGAAAAAAGAAACACGATTTTATTATTTTGACTTTCTATACCACGGCCTAAATGTCATTCATAATTGATTGATCTCGTTCTAACTTATGAGGTTTGACTCGATTGTCGCATGAATGAAATGCACTTTTCCCGACAGGCTGCTTTTCATTTTGAAATAATACACTTTTTGATAAATGCACTTTTTAAAACAAAATCTAGAAGGAAATGGCGAGCTGAGTTATTTGATTTTGATAGCAGTTGCCGGGTAGAAAGAACCTCCAAACTCATGGAAGAAAAAAAATATTGGAGATGCCCAAAAATATCTTGAAGTGAGCCGGAAATATCTTCTAGTAGGCGGGGCCTATTTCACCACAGTTGAATTCTATTGGTTCAAACTTGACGACGGCTACTCAACATCAAATGCTATTGGCCGAACGCAAGAAGTTGACGCGAGAAGTTGACATTGGTTCAACTCTGCGTTGCGTCCTGCGTTCTGTGCAGCGTCCCACAACGCTAACTTAAACGTTCTATATAGACGACAATGAGCATTTTTAGATAAAATAATTAACAACTCTAAACTGAAGAAGAAAACAGGGACCCATGGGCGAGTGGAGTTCTATGTGTTTAAAAATATGATTAAACATTTGTTTTTGATAATTTCGGGATTTTGAAAATTTTAACAATCAATGTAGCAGTGGAAAGAACCTCAAACCTAGACCCTGCCTTCTAAACTTAAATGCGATTGGCTGAACGCAACCGCGGACGCGAGAGTTGGCTGAAATTCGCGTTGCTTCCTGCGTTCTGCGTTGCGTCCTGCGGCGGCGTCCTTGCGTCTTATGTAGACGGGGCTTTACACTCGGCAAATAAAATAAAGAGCCATTGGACTTCGGAAAAACAATAACAACCACACAATTATCACGGGGTTATCATTCCAACCTCCTTGTTGACTCGTTCCCTTTCCGGTAGGGCGAATCCAGCGAGCGAAAAAATGCTCGTGTCGTCGTCATAAATAACCGCCGTGACCATGAGGGTTTCTTAAGAGCATTTTTTCATTTATGAATATTTTTTTTCTCGAATTAACGAATTAAATTAAAGGAAGAAAAAGTAACTATCGTTAATGCGATCGTTAACGATGCTAATAGTTAACGGTACCGTTAAATCGTTAACGAAAAAGTTAACGCCGTTAATTAACGATTAACGAATTAACGATTGGGTGCCCACCACCCAACCCATACCCGCACAACCATACCGGACAAGCTCTATGCATGCGTTGTGTGGAGTCTGTGCAACCAAACACATTTATTCCCTCGAAAAACGAAGCATTTCGATAGGTTGCATAGACTCCACACAACACAAACATAGAGCTTGTGAACGGGCCTTAAAGCCTCGAATTTCGTTCGATTTTGCTCACCGACCACTTTTTCGTGACTGGTTCGTGGTTCATTAGAAATTTAATCTCGTGCGGGTTTCTCTCCTCAGCGGAACCATTTTCGCAAGCCTCGAGCTCACTAAAAGCTTAAAACTTGTTGGTTTTACTCGCTTAAAAAGCTCATTTTTGTGGATCTGGTTCACTGAAAAACCAATTCTGCGGGTTGGAATCACTGGTTGACCAGTTTTTTTTGGGTCTTACTCCTAGGGTTGCCAGATGACCGGTTTTCGACCGGCCTGGCCGGTTTTGGAAGTCCGAGGCCGGATGCCGGCCGGACCCTCGACCGGCCTTAAGTAAAGCCGGTTTTCGGATTTGCTCATTTTGTAATAATTTTTTTCTTAATTTTTCCTCATTAAACTATTCGTAAGGGAACTTAGCGACAAGATTTTATTTCTTTAAAACGTCGGGGATGATTTCGTGACTTTCGTGTGACTTGTGCAGGCCGGCACCGCGCAAACTTTCAGCCTAGGTAGGGCCTATTGTATTATCAGTTCCAGCGGTTCAGTCACTGTATTGTATGGTTGACAGCGTGCGGCGACCTTTAATCGGAGTAGTCCATTTGCGTAAAATTCTGCTCTGGGCAGTTCATTTCCAACCTTCTTCTACATTAACATATTTAATTAAGAGAAAACGTATGGAAATTTACTGTCGCGAGGCAGATTTTTTGGGGAATCGAAATCGCTATTAGGCCCTCCTCAAATTGAACCTGTGAACATACACATACTGGTTCACACATTCACAGTCAATTATTTTTTGTCCGCGCGTGGGAGTGGCCTGGGTTCAATTTACAATGGGTCACCCGGTATATATTTATGTAATACACGACTTGTATACAGGGTGTTCATAAATTACCTCGACAGAGAAAGTATGGTGATAGTACACCTCATTTGTGATCGAAATTACTATTTGAGGTTTTTTGGAATTCCTCTTGGTTTTCGAGATCTCATCAATTTCATGTTTTTTTGGTGACCCTCTGTTTTTTTTCGATAAGTGACTATTACGACATGATCAACAGGTGCTAGATTAAAAGTAAATAGCTCATTGAAAAGAGCACAAAATGTCCTTCATTATTGGTCCTCAACTCAATAAAATTACACCAAGGCCCTAGCCGCTAGGGCATGAGATATCCGAAGGAAACTCGTTATTCGCATTTCTGCCCAATTTTCATCAGCGATTTTCACCATTTCGTCAAAGGAAAATATTTTTTTGCGTTCATAGGGAAAACTTCCTTATGATGTTAGCTTTCCAATGACGTACAACATTTACCAGTTTTCACCATCTAGTGAAGAGGTAGAAGCAATAAACGAGCCCAAAACTGAAAAATAAACCGTAATGAGGGCCCTTTGAATGAGGTATAACCAGCTCTAATTACTCGTTTCCGACGGATGAGACATACGGATTCAAGCGGTCAGCTAAATCTAACTCCAATTTACGTTGGTAGTTGAAATTGGGTGGTGGTGAAGCTTAAAATATCGTTAGTGGATTGGGCTTCATGGACCTAACCCGCACCTTCACTAGATGGTGAAAACTGGTAAATGTTGTACGTCATTGGAAAGCTAACATCATAAGGAAGTTTTCCCTATGAACGCAAAAAAATATTTTCCTTTGACGAAATGGTGAAAATCGCTGATGAAAATTGGGCAGAAATGCGAATAACGAGTTTCCTTCGGATATCTCATGCCCTAGCGGCTAGGGCCTTGGTGTAATTTTATTGAGTTGAGGACCAATAATGAAGGACATTTTGTGCTCTTTTCAATGAGCTATTTACTTTTAGTCTAGCACCTGTTAATGATGTCGTAATAGTCACTTATCGAAAAAAAACAGAGGGTCACCAAAAAAACATGAAATTGACGATATCTCGAAAACCAAGAGGAATTCCAAAAAACCTCAAATAGTAATTTCGATCACAAATGAGGTGTACTATCACCATACTTTCTCTGTCGAGGTAATTTATGAACACCCTGTATACATGTATGTATATGTATAGGCCGGTTTTCGAGCTTTTCAAATCTGGCAACCCTACTTACTCCTAAAATTTAATCATTTTTTCTTGCTGAAGCCTCTCTAAAATGTCATATGCGAAGGTTTCACTCAGTAAAATGCGATTTCTGCTCGCTTAAAACTGATTTTCTGGGATGTGGTTTTATGAAAACACCAATTTTGTTGGTTAGAATTGCTTTAAAAACTGATTGTGTGGGGTTGATCGGTCTGCAAGGTCTGCATTATAACAATTCGAATCTCTTAAAAAAATGTCAGGGTGTGAGTTCCCCCGTGTGGTAACAATGAACAATTTTAGGCTATAGAATAACGTCGAATTCTAACAAAAAAAAAAGAAAAAAAAAGGTCTATCGACGATGGAGAGCGATGAAAAACGTTCGGTTGTTGCTGTTTCCATCCCACCCATTTCCCACCACCACACACAACCGGTCGTATATTTCCTTTTGGAATGGCGCATTCATCGGTGGAAAAGCGCTTCCTGCTTCACATAAATTGTATATACAGCTGCGAATGAGAATGCGAAGTTACACCAAGTTGTTTCGCCCTCCCTACCAACGTTCTCACTCTCTCACCCTCCCCCCCCCACACCAATACATTCACATTCGGCACTTCAAATACGACGACAGTGTTATACTCCCTTCAAGTGTTACAAACTTCCAGGCTAACAAGATCTCTTCCATTTTTAGTCTACCTGCGCTATGGAAGAGTGGGTGGGGGGACGCAATTAAATTTTCATATACATATTTACATTTTAAATAAAAACGGATGATCTACTATGGATTTTAATGGGCAGTGTATTAATTAAGGCATGCATTGGTGGAGAGGAGTGTGCTTCTGTTTTTTCCCAAAAAAAAATGGTGCCGCGTAATTAAAGATTCAATGAAGTGCTCTACCTATCGAGTTTCTGAAATCAATAAACTCATTTTAATAATTATTCTAGACATTAAAAAAAGCATATAATTACTGTAGCGATCCATTCTATAAAACAAAAACTTTATAAAGGTAAACATATCATTTTTTTTTATTTTTGTTTCCATCGGGCAAAATGAGAAAAGGTCAGAATTAAATCTTCGTTAAAATTAATGAAAAAGTGTGCTCACAAGGACGGGCAAAGAGGATTTAGCGTATCAATTTTGAACGTCAGACCTTTATGTATGCTAAACGAGCTAATTCATTTACAGTTTACTTTCTCCTTTCAACCTCTTTATTTTTGTTTTAAATAATGCGATGCGTCGAGAGGGGTGAGGGCAGTGATTCAAACCATTACTAAGACGAGGGTTTTTGGGTTTAATTTATTATTTACTGAAAGTTTGGAAACAGGCACGTTCGCGTTGGTATGGGAAAATGGGTGCCATTTGTCATTCTCTAATGTTAACGAAATGAAGTCGCATAATCATATTCGCCATTCCTCCTTCATCAAGAGTAGTAGTAGTGATTTTTTAACATTTCACAATAATTTCCAAAGCAATACTTTGCGGTTACTTAGTAGGCAATGGGCACATAGCCCGCCTGCCAACAAAATTCCATCTCCCTTTTTTTCCTTTTTATCTTTTAGTTTAACTAACTAGGCTTTATGGCTTCAAGGGACGAGCACATGAGTGGCACAATAAATAGTTCACCGAGTCCAGTAAACTAATTCAATAAGTAACTAATAGGGCAAATAAATTATTGAATATTGAAACAACACGCACCTAACTGTTGAGACCTGTTTTGGAACACTACAAGCTGCGAACCACTCGTGATCGTCGAAGCAATAACCTGGGTCTTTTTTTGACCTTCAAGTCAGGTTACACGTATGCGAATTTTATAAAAATAAAATGAAATTGATACTTCAAATCTTATCAGTCTCTGATTATGATTTTAATTGAAATGAATTTAAATACTTCAGGTGGAATGTTGAGGTTAGGCTGAGGTGAACCGTTCTGGAGCTTTCATGGTTCGGGTCGTCCTTTTCAACTTTGGAGGTGACGTTATCTTCGCCCCTGGCTTGTCCAAAGTTGAAGACGTCCTTTGGGAATCAGCTGGTGGCGTCGGATTTCGCGGAGGAGCTGGCGCACTCTGTGTTGTGAAACCAGCTTGAGTAGAACTAGACTGACTCGAAGTTTCGTTTGCTTCTGCTCTGTCGCCTGCCCAAATGTTTGATGTCCGGCGTAAACTTCTGTTGTCGTCCGTGCTAATAACGAATGTCTGATGTCCAAGGTTCTCTGTAATCGTTCAAGACAACCATTTGGGCTGATCTTGGATCCTTATAGGTTATGTCGTGGACTCCTTCGTCATTAATCATCTTTTCTTGTCTAGTCTCAACGGTCTCTTAGGCTGAAGGTAAGAGGTCATCGAGGGTTTGACTTTCAGGAGGATATCCGCTGGAGTCTTCTTTGTGGCAGCGTGCTCAGTATTGCGGTACTGATGTATAGGTATCTGTTGACTGCAATCTCCAAGGCGAGGTGGTTGGAATCCGCCATGGCCTTAAAGATACATCGTTTGATGATTTTCACCGTTGATTCGGCTTGACCATTCGTTTGGGGATGGAATGGTGCTCCGATGAGGTGCGTTGAATGCCGCATTTCTTCATAAATTCCACGAAATCTTCGCTGGTAAAGCTGGTGGCTCCATCTGAGGTCAGAGTCCGAGGAATGCCGAGTCGGGCAAAACGTTCTGAAAGTTTCCGGATGGCCACCTGAGACTTGGTTGAGGACACGAAGAAATTCTCGATCCATTTCGAAGTGGCATCCATTACCACAAAACAATAAATCGTCAACTTAATTTTGGGGGGGGGGGGTGCCGTCCCGGCCAAGCCGAGCCCGGTGACGCCAAGGCCACCAATTGGGCCCCTACGTCATACCCAACGGGTCCCGGACTCGGAGGGGCTAGCACGGCTCCTCAAATCTCCTCACCCTTCCCAGAAAATCCAGTACTCGGACCCCTTGAGCCCTGGAAAATTCTAGGTCGGTCAACCTGTCCCTCTCAAATATAGCAAACCTCGCTGCCGCAAACCCCTCACACTCTCTCACTAAATGACCCGTTGTCTCCTCCTCCACTCCACACCTCTCACATGTAGGGTCCCCTATTAGCCCCATCATGTGCAAGTGTCTCTGAACTGCAAAGTGCCCTGTAAATATTTCTACTATCTTTCTAGTTTGCTTTCGCCCTAACCCTACCAGCCACTTTGTCGTGTTGGCATCATACCTTTTAATGCCCTCTTTCGCTTGTCTGCAGTGATCTTCTGCTTCCCATCGTGCCTGGGCTTCCGCTTTCGCCCAACCCCGAATTTCACTGAGTCCTACTTCCCTTGCTATCCCCACCACCGGTTCTGGGCCGACATATTCTGTCATGGCCCCCGTCTTAGCCAGCTTGTCTGCTCTCTCATTCCCCGGGATGCCAGCATGACCTGGTACCCACCCTAATGTAACCGTGTTACCCTCCGTCAGCAGTGCCTATATACTGGCTCTACAGCTCCCCACCACCCCGACTTGACCACCGGCCTGGAAATGGCCCCGAGGGCGGCTAAATCAGGTCACATCCGGGCTAGAGGACTATGATTTGTGACCGTTCAGTCATACGACCGGTGAAAGAGCCTTTGAGGTTCCTCCAGCTGTGAATTCCACGTCTGAAGGCTACTTGAAAGACGTCCTCTAAGGTTTCGTTTGTATCTTTTCATAAGGTTTGCTTTTTGAGTAAGTGAAAAAATTGAATGAAGAGGAGAAAAACAGTCAGATTGCGATGAACAAATTTGATCGGATGCATTCCTACGTAACAGACACAGAAAGCTTGCCCCTCACCTACTTTCTGACAACAGACAAATTTTTAAAAATGGCGGATCATAGACATGTGAGTGGGGGAAAACACCTGATTACCACCACTTTTTTTGACGTCAAAAAATTCACAAAAATCATACGAGTCCGAAATGGTGCCACACTTTTATGTTCAGTCATTTCGGACCAGTCAGGTCAGGTCAGCTTCGGTCAAATCCGGTCAGGAAACCTTAATTTTCACTAATTATCAAGTCTCGTGATCGCCAGAGATGGGATTGCTACCTTTCGTGACCGTACCAGCCGAAGTGAACGCTTCGGTCAACCCCGGTCACGGTTGGTCAATTGGCGGTAATTCTTGAGTTGAATCTGCCTGGTGGGCCCCTTCAATACAGACAGCCAGAAGAACGGCTAAAATCGGACCAGCGACTGTTGTGCAACATGCATTTTTCCAAGCTTGACCAGTTCGACCTTCAAAGGGTCGTTTGATCGCTGACCGAACTCTTGATGGACGATTTGGTTATGAATTTCATGAGCTGGGGCAACTATTTACCAGATTTTACTGGTTTGGTTGCAATTTTTAAAAAACTCGCACTGATTCTGGATCGAGAACCGGCTAGAGCTCCCGGAACTTCGGTCGAATTTTTCTGAACTGTGGTTTAGGAGTGCGGAAGCGAAAATATGCAGATTTTGGCTCGAAAAAATTGCACAATGCAGATCTCTCTACGTAAGACTCATTAAGCAGCCCCCTCGCCTATGCTTTATCAACGGCCGAATTTTTAAAAATGGCGGATCATAGACATGTGAGTGGGGGAAAACACCTGATAGCCTCCACTTTTTTTGACGTCAAAAAATTCACAAAAATCATACGAGTCCGAAATGGTGCCACACTTTTATGTTCAGTCATTTCGGACCAGTCAGGTCAGGTCAGCTTCGGTCAAGTCCGGTCAGGAAACCTCCGTCCTATTACGCACCACAAAAGTTGGCTCACTCCCGACATTCTCAATAGTTAATCCTAATCTTACCAATCCTTCCAGAAGTTCCTCACCAGGCCGATTGTTATTTGAGGAACCCCACACGTCATGGTGGGCGTTTACGTCCGCTCCCACCACCAACAGGCTCCCGGTGTCGCTACAATAATCTCTTAGGCGTTCCAGGCACTCCGGGACCACATCACTGTCCGCTGCCCGGTACCACGAGACCACCACTATTTTCTTCCTTCCTACGCCCCGTTATCTCTCCTTGGACGGCAACCGCTACAAAGTCCCTCGTCTCGTACGCCCGCAGTGGCACCGGTTGTAAATCCGCTGCTACGACTACACATGCCCTAGGCACTCCATTAACTCCTGTATAAAAAGACACGGTGGACGCCGGGTTGTTGCAGTTGTCGTGGCGACCAACCCACTCCACCCCGGCTGCTGTCTCTGAGCCGCTATTTCCTCCTCTACCTCCATCGCGGTTTCCTCCTCGTCGGTTTCATCCCCCAGCCACCGGCTTCGAAGTACCCAGAACTTGACCCGGGTCAGTTCCACTCCCAAGTAGCCTACCCTTTTCACCTCTTCCCTCGATTTTTACCACCGTTTTCAACCCTACCTGATCGGTCTCAAAACTAACAATGCTCCACTTATCGAATTGAAACGCGAGATCTGGGTTCACTACTGCCGTACATGGCAGGAGTTCATCCTGTCTCAATCCGAAACCGGTAAGGACTCCCCGATTCGCTTCGGAATCGCCAGTTCCGAGAGCCGGTAAATCGCCCATCCATGTACCCCCACCCCGTCTCTTAGCGTACTTAATAGCAAGTCCGCATATTCTTTACTCCCCGCACGTCATAACGTACAATTTACTCTCCTGTACAAGCCCGGAGTCTACAAATCGGATCTTACTTTGACACGCTATAAGCGCTCTTAGCACGAAATTCCTTACCTTGACCGCCTCTTCATTTGAGAAGGCCCCGCCGTCCACTTTTGGAGGTTTTGGCCCTCTTTCCATGCTCTTGGCGTGCTTTCTCTTCCGTTTCCTCCTTCTTGAACCTTTTTGACGGTCTCACTACCCCTTCCCCCGGAGGGGTAGGGTGCGAGGTAGACCGAAATCTCTTCTGGTTTTCGTTCCGTTTCTCCTCCCGTAATCTATACGCTTGTTCGCGCTCGAATTGTTCGCGTTGTTGTTCGAACCTCCCTTTAAAACCCGTGAGGGGCTGTCTTGCCCTCGCCTCAGCTACCTTACGGGCTCTATTCTCGCGCCTACTTTTCTCCCTGGCTTTCTTACCCTCCCGACGGGTCCGAATGAAGCCCTCCGAATCCTCCGCCTCAGAGTTTGACTGGGCCGCTGTTCGCGTCCCTGTAGGGCCTCAAATTTCCGTCAACCACCGTATTGCTTTCCTGGGTGGGTATTCCGCCCTGGTTTGCTTGGGCCGACGAGTCGTCCCTTGCTTGCTCCAGAGGCGGTAGACCCGTCCCTGGAGATTCTCAGCTTTTCAGCCGAGTTGATCAACTCTTGGTTATCGCCCATAGTGAGCGATAACGCGGCCCTCGTGGCCTCCGACCGATGAACCGAAAATTTTCCCACTACCAACGATCCAATGCACTTGATCCAGCACTCAAAATGTTCGTTGTTTCCTTCTTTCTCACCTCCACACCTCAAAACACGTCTAGAATGCCTTAAAAAGACAAAAAACTCGTTAAATCCGAGAGCCCCTGATAGCCAAAACGTTATCAGGTTACCGTAACCTAACCGTGTCAACTTCATTGGTCCGGGGAAGTCCAAATGAATCCGGCACCACGGTTTGGCTGGCCAACGCCAAGGGCGAAGAATTGCCTTTGGGTGGGTTGTCCCGGAACCGGCAGCAGATTTTGCATGTTTTTACTGTGTTGTCCAGATCAGTGTCAAGCGATGGCCACCAGACATAGGACCTGGCAAAACTCTTCATCCGAGTGGCGCCAAAGTGGTTTTCATGTAAAACCCCAAGGAGAGCCTTGCGAAACTTCAGGTGTATAATAACTCTGTACCCCACATGAGACAGCCATGTTCAATCGTCAGTTCCATCATCCTTCTTTTGTAGGGTTGAAATGCTTCCTCTTCTGGGAGTTGTGATCCTTATTGGGCAGCAGTTGCTACCTTGGAGAGCTCTGGGTCAGTTCTCGTTAACGTTCGGATGGATGGAGGCGAAATGGAACGTTCTCGTGAATGAAATTCACGATCAAAATCGGCGCAGTTGTTGTATTTAACACACTTCAGGTCGCATGTGAAGTTGGACAGTAGATACGCCCATCTCTGAGTCGGTTCGCGGCGTAAATTGGAATGCCTTTGCCGGGGTCAAATATACATATATAGGAGTGGCCGATGATCGGTGACTAGGAGAAATCAGCGTCCCCACAGGTAGTCTCGAAATCTAGAGATTTGAGGATAACCTCTCTGAGCCTTAGTGAGTACCCGTGACGCACAGGCAATTGGACGTTCGCTGCCGTCAGGGAAGACATGAGCTAGGACGGCACCGACGGCGATGTGACTCGCGTCTACCGTGAGTGATATATTGGCAGGGTCTCGTCGAAGTGTGTTAGAACCGGGCGGGAAATTAGGATTTTCTTGACTTTCGTGAATGCGAATTGCTGCTTTTTCTCCCACTCCGCCTCTTTTTTCAATAACGCCTTAGTGAGATCGTCAAGGGACAAAGTTTGCGGGTCCCTGGGATAACAGAGGCTGTGTAGGAGCCTGTAAGTCGGATCGTTGAGAGAGGCCAATAAGTAGGATTTTTGCTTAGCCGGAGCGGTCACGTCGTACGTGGTGAACGTATTCTTCATGCGCGATATGAAATTGTCGTGGTCGAACAACACCGGCGGTGGAAGAAAAACCGACGCGACGATTGGCATTATGATTACCGCTGCAGGAGTTGGAGCTGGAACACTCGTCGGGTTGGTGGGCATTTTCGTTTAGAACTCGTCGCCAATTTGTTGAGACCTGTTTTGGAACACTACCAGCTGCGAACCACTCGTGATCGTCAGAATAATCGAATAACGGGGTAGCTCGGGTCAGGAACAATAACCTGGGTCTTTTTATTTATTACCTTCAAGTCAGGTTACACGTATGCGAGAGACATTTGACAGCAAATGGTCTGACGTCACAACACTAACAATAAATAAATTAATAATAATACACAATTAAATTGTTATTGATTTGAACGAATTGAAAGTGTCTCAGTTACGAGTAGAAACAGAGCGCAAACCCTGATGGGCAAGCTGGTCCAGACTGCACCCAAAACTCTGAATTTGAATTTAAATGAATTTGAAAAACTAACAACTTTATTTATCATCCCCTGGCTGAAATGTTACGTTTTAATTAACCGGTTAGTGGTTGGGGGGGGGGGGGCTAGAATGGGACAAGCAATTGAAAATTGAGATCAAAATTCAAACTTGTGTGTAGAGAGTTATAGAGGAAATCATTACAAAGTGGCAAGCTCATCACACTCCTCGCCTTTACCAGATATATAACGTTGACAGTTGGATGACAAATGATGAAGCCACCGCTTCTCAGTGAGAAACTTCATTTATCAAAGTTTCTTTTTTTTTTGTCATCGCATGTTCAAACACAAGTAATACATGACCCTCTCCCCCCCCCCCCCGCAACCAGTCCCAACCGCACCAAACACCAAAACAATGTTTGTTGTTTTCTAGTGATACCCGTGATTCTGGTAATTTCAAATGAGATGCTAATATTTTGGGTTTAAGTTGTTAAGGTTTTTACAAAAGACTGAACCCTGGAGATGGAGTTTTGAAAAAGATTCTTATATAAAGTTCGTTCTGTTGAAATGCTTTTGTATGAAGTTGCGAGGAAAGAAAGGAGAATTTATTTTCAATCAAGGAAATACATAATAAAATCGTTATACCCATAGAAGGGTAATATTTTGTTTGACCAGCGACCCGATAAAATGGGCTAAAAATGAGTTTCACTTGAACGCCCTATGCTTTTAAGCATCATGACCCCAATTCATACACATATATATAAAAAAAGTCTCCACGTTGTTTCTTTTATTTTCAGGGATGTTGGTGGTACTTGTTATACTGTTCGGTGCCACGTTGGGATGTAGAATATCGGAACTGTCCTGTCGAAATGGCAAGTGCATCCCACTCGATCAGTACTGTAACGGCAATAACGACTGCGGTGACAATTCGGATGAGCCGAGGTATTGTACAGGTTGGTATGTTTTTTTTTGGTTCAAAACTGGGCATTCCAATCGATTTCTTGTGATGAGTATGATAATTGTTATCTTTTAAATCCTTCAGATTTCCATTTCCACCCACCCCACTCTCGGGTATCGGGTGGAGGTGAAGAAAAATCAAGAGTACCTGCCTATTTATTTTTTTAAACGGGGAGGGAAGCCCAGAAGAAACTATCTTTTACCAAACTCGACCTATAAGATCTATTGTAGTGTCCCCTCAGGTTGCCCTGCCAAGAAAGACGCTAGTTTTCAAGCGTCCTCCACCACCACTCCTTAACGAAGTTGAGGATATTTCCCGTAGCCATCCTGGAGATGTCCTCCGGTTGAAGCACATCATTTCCAAGATGGTGAAAGCGTAACCGCCCCAGAGCCTCGCACTCCACGGCCAAGTCGCAAAATCTGCAAATGTCCGTGTCAGACTTCTCCATTAGTCTGAGTGTATATCGAAGGGCACAATGTCCCGTTAGCAGTCCCACCATGATCCTAAGGTCTCCTCGGCTCAGAGAGATCAGGCCCTTCTCCGATCGTCCCTTTACAGTGACAAAGAGCTTGGCCTGCCTGAGACCTGGCTGTCTAACCCAGTGTTCACGATGCCTCTCGTCCAACCACGCCTGCACCTGCCTCTTCGTGACCCCGAGACTTGGCTCCAGGCCCACGTAAGGCATCTCTGATCTCTCTTCGCGAGTTGATCGGCCATTTCATTCGCCTCAAACCCCTTGTGACCCGGCATCCACATCGAAGTAAGGCTGTTTGCCGTTGCCACAGGCCTGAGGGCACACGCGGATCCAGAAATTCTTCAATGGAGGGGCTAAAATAGCTTGAGATCCATCCAGAGGGGCTAAAAATAACTAAACTAGCTATTCGCCTGTGATTCCAGCTTTAAAAATGGCCAAACTACGATTTTACGACCTCTACAAATGTTCGATTGACTATTCGTGCCCTGAAAACGTCTGAATATATTATTCCCGCTCTGAAAATGGCAAAACGACCAGTCGCACGCCAAAAATTGCCCAAAATGAATATTCTCACCCTAGTTTGAGGCACTGTTCGCGCAATATAAATGACAAAAGCTCAGTGCGCCTTAAAAATGACCATACTAGCTGACCAAGCAAAAAACTCGGTCTGAACTGACTCTATGCTCCCAAAAAATAGCTTAAACTGACGATTCTCGCGTTGAAAAATGACTAAACAGACGAAATGGACAAAAATGACCATTTGCAACTAGAAAACTGGAAATTTATCGCTCAAAAAATAGCCATATAATGGCAAACTCACTGTTTAAACAGCAAAACTGTCGATTCGTGCCCTGAAAACATTACACTCTGATTATTCGTGCCCTAGAAATAATGAGCATACTGGCAGTTTGCGCCGTAAAAATGGGCAAACTGGCAATATTCACGCCCTAAAATTGATAAAAATTTTAGACTAAAATTTGTGAAAAGTGCTAATTCACAGCTAAAGTTAAGAAAACGCTAGTCGCGGATAAAAATGAGAAAAATAACTAATTATTCGCGTCTAAAACTTAGTTCACGACAGGGTTGTATCCGGCCTTTGAGCCTTTTGGTGGGCAGCTTGACGTGGGAAATCAAGTTGTAGGCTTATAATCGGGGATGAGTCCCCAAGAAACGAGAACTCGGTAGCTCATCAATTATAACGCGAGGTAAATCGACGCGGGAAATCGTAAAATCGACCCCAGGTACTAAATTAGCGCAGTTAAAGTGTCGTGAATCGTCAAAATCCAACAACCCTGCTGTAAAACTGTCTTTTTTGCATTCTATTTCGGAATTGCCGTCAAATAACTGGCAATTTTTTCCCCAGAAAGTGATATTTTTGTTGTTTAACTTGGAATTCTCGTCTACCGTGATCGTAATTGCGGTATTTTAGCCCCCAAAACTGGACTCGTTTCGTCGTAGAGACAAATGGTTTTTAAGCAAAAAACAGCCACAAAATTTGGTTTTCAGCAACAGAACATCTGCGACATTGGGTTTTCTGTGACTCAGACCTGCAGAAATGGGTTTTTAGTACGCAAACCCTGTGAAATTGGTATACCAGATACTACAATAATTATTTTAGTGAGCGAAATTCGGTAAAAAGAGGGAACCCAATGTTATCCCGGGCCCGGGGCCTCGACTTTAATCGGCTCTGGGCGCTGTATTCCGACCAAATTTCGTGGATTTGGCGCGCCGGAAACCAATTATGTAGGGCTGCATCCCATAAAACGAATCAATTTTACAAGAATCACACATTTTTTTTCCTGAAGGCAACTTCGCGTATAAAACAGAGAATCTACGCTAACCCTAAGTTTCTATAGGCCCGTAAAAGGCGGACAAAAGTGAGAAGGCATTCTAATGTGCCTTTTCTTTGGGTAACTACGAGGCAAAACTGAGGAAGAAGCGCTAATATTCGCGCCTGTAATAGCGAAAAAGCACTGATTCATAGTAAATACAACGAAAAAAATCACTAATTTGGGGCTGAAAATGTAGAAAAACACTAATATGCGACGATAGTTGAGAAAAAGCGGTAATTTGCTGTAATAAAAGGGATAAAGCTGCAGCCCATCGCTCAGCAGACTCAATCAACGATTATTTCTAAAAACGTCAATTCGTGATTTCTCGAGGCAACAATGAGACTGTGAATGAACAATGAGAGATAAAAGAGAAAAAAAAATCGCTAATTCAAGGTTAAAACTGAAGAAATCTGCTAAGTCCCGCCGAAAATTGAAGTAAAACTCAGTTTCCCAAATAAAATCGAGAATGACCCCAATTTGTGGATCAATTTGAGAAAATGCGCTAATTTCTCGGCTAAAATTGGGAAATAGTGCTATTTCGCGGCAAAAGTAAACAAAAAGCGCTAATGTGATGCTAAAATTGAAAAAGATCCCGTTTATTCACGGCTAAAAATGAGACAAACAGCTAATTTCCGCCTGAAACCAATTTAAAACGCTCTCATTCGCTGCTAAAATGGAGAGAATGTTTTAAAAAGTGGATGGCAAAAAGCGATTATTAGGTGCTATAATGGAGAAATACGTTAATTCACGGATAAATTTGAGAATTTGGCTCAGTATTTGGTAATTTATTAAGCACGAATGGTAAGTTTCGCCATTTCCAAGGTGCAAATGGTCAGGTCACTTATATGTATGAGGAATGAATATTAGCCTCAGCGATATTTTCATCGCAAAAATCATAAGTTTTGGTATTTTAGGGTCCGAATGGTAAGTTTTGCCATTTTTGAAGAGAGAATTACCAGTTTGCCCATTTTTACAGCAGGCATTGCATGTTTCGTAATTTTCTACGCACGAATGGTCAGTTTTGGCCATTTTAACGGCAGGAATCACCTGTTCAAGACATTTTAGGGCGCGAATTTGTGGCACGTAAAGTCAGTTTCACCATGTTTTGAGCGCAAATCGCTGGTCAGCTTAAGCAGTTTCAAGTCGCGCATGGTCAGTTTGGCCATTCTCTGCACGCGAATGGTCGATTTTGCACTTTTCAGAGCAGAAATCATCTATTAAGGCATTTTCAGGGCGCGAATAGTCAGTTTAACCGTTTTATTTGAACACGAATATGTTACGTCAAGCCAAAGGCGCGAATGGTCAGTATTGGCCATTTTTGGAACACGAATTGTCAGTTTGGCCCATTTTAAGGGCTGCAAGGATCGTCAGGCTAGGTTGCTTGAAGTCCGTTTAGCTTTTTTTTATAGCGAGATTTTTCCACACATTTAGTCAGTTCAGCCATTTTCAAGGCGCTAATAGTTAGTTCTGCCACTTTGGGGTGCTATTACCTTTAGTTTAGCCGTTTTTATGGGGGGCATAGCCATAGTTTAGCTATTATTTAGGCATTGAATGGCTGTCAAGCCATTTTAATTGAGCGAAACAGACAATTTCCCAAGCAATGAACATTGAGACAAATTGTCGATCGGAAAAATATCAATGAAAAAGTTCTCACAGTGACCCCACTTCCTGCACCCGAACAGGCCTGAAGGCCAAGGAATAAGAACCTCGATGCTTGTGGACCTCTCATCAGGACAGCTCAGGGGCCTAGGTACGAATGGTCTCGAAAAAATGCCGCATAAGGGATCCAAGGACGCTGTTTAAGACGCCGTGGCAACCACACCGCTGTTTTTGTTACCAACCCCCACGACGTGAAAAATTCATTACTGGATGGTTAAAGGGGCTTTATTTCTCGGTTAAACATGGTTCGGGGACTTATAAATCACGCCTGCCTCAGACTAGAACCTTAGACCGTATAATTTGAGGTGATAATCCCTCGTTTGTGTTTGGGAGGAGGTTTTGATGATGTTTTAGCGCAAGTGACCTCACGACTCCAAGGGAGGGGCCATGGCACCTGCGGCCCCTTCCTTGGATCCGTTACTGCCTGAGGGCTTCAAGACATCCCCAAACTAGCTTTGAATTCACGACACCTGAGCCTAGGGCTTTAAGAGCCGACTGGCTGTCAGACAGGATGAAGATCTCCGCTTTCCGAAGACCCCTCTCACTAATCTTCCGCGCACAGGCTCCTATAGCATAGATCTCCGCCTGAAAGATGGTGGCGGTCGTCCCAAGGGACTCCCAATGCTGAAGCCTAGGGAAAAATACCCCAATGCCAGCACCCCCATCCTTTACAGATCCATCAGTATACCATACTTGCGTACCGGGCTTAAACCTCGGCAAACCCTTATCCCAAAGGTCGCGGTTACCTATATCGACCTTAAAGGGTTTTTTTAAAAATCCATCCTCACATGCATGAGATCCGTAACGACTTCAGCCGCCTCACTACATGCAACTTCCTCCAGAACACGCAAATGCCCAACCTGGACACCCCGCTTCACGTGCTCCGCCCGCGCGGTCGCCTGCACATGAAAGTGCAGGGGAGGCATGTCCAGTAACACATCCATGGCTACCGTCGGGCATAAGCCTCCCACTTCCCACGAGATCTGGCCCTATTATAAAGCCTCCTCGTTTCTCTTCTGAGCACCTCCAGCTCATTGTTCCACCAAGGGGACTTCCCTGTTCCCCTTCTTCACCTTAACAGGACAGCTTTCCTCATACGCACTGAGGACCGCTGAATTGATCGCCTCCACCGCCTTCGGCTTGGCACTGAATGTCAAGGTCCATCTCAGACTATTCCTGTTCAAGATGCCCCTTAAAGACCTCCCAATCCGCGATTTTGGGATTCCGGTACGCTTTACTTCTAACCCTAGGAAACTCGACTTCAAACGAGATCAGCCTATGGTCAGACATTGATGTTTCTGACATGACTTTCCAATCTCTGACACTGTTGGCCAGAAACTGGCTGGCCAGAGTAACATCCAGGACCTCACTCCTCGCACTTGTCATGGAAGTAGGGATCGAGCCCTGATTTACCACCACCAGGTCATGCGTCATCAAAAATTGAAAGAGTGACTCACCCCTGGCGTTGACATCTGTTCTTCCCCAGATGGTATGGTGAGCATTCGCATCACAACCCACAATCAGCTGCAGGTTCCTCGCGCTGCAGTACAGGACCAAACGCTGAAGCACCTCCGGCGGCGTCACCTCAGTGCCCCCCGGGAAGTACGCAGAAGCTACCACACACCTCCGGGTCCGGTCCTCGTCCTTGGCTTCCAGGATGACTGCTGTCAAATCTCTGCACAGAAATTCTGGCATAGTTAAAAATTTCACTGCGGGACTTAGAAGCAGCGCAGTTCGCGGCCTTGTACCATTGCGACGTCATAGCTTCCCCAAGTGAACACCCTGCTCAAGACGGCCGATGCCGCTGCACCTGGAGGAAGCGCAACCCCGTAGCGGTCACTTATTCCCCTTGTGTACCGCACTCCGCGATTGTTTCTTCAGCATCGCTTTACTCAGAGTAGGGTGGGGTTTCCGTGCCCGACCTGCCACCTTCGGGACTCTTTCATCTCCCTCTGGTCCGACGCTATCACCTCTCTCCTCCGCCTTGCTAGTAGATAGCATAGCGTATGAGGGAGCTACCTGCGTTGACTGCCCAGATGCCGTGGCACCAACTGTTGTTCCCAAAGATAGCACTTCCTGCCGCGGTGCGGGGGTGGTACCCCGCACAGCAGCGGCTACCCGATCCACCTCCATCGGCTGCTATCGGGGGCCGGATGATGATCCTTCCCCCTTCCGAGCCTTAGGCCGGATGGTCCCCTTGCCGAACCTGATTTGGACTACATTATTCCTTTCCAGGATCTTAGCCGACTCTTCATCGATGAGCAGGGTGATCATCAAAGCCGGCGTGCCTTGAGGCACACTCCTGGACAGTACCTTCCACTGTCCACATTTAACCCCCGATTTTGGCGCACAAGGAACTGAAGGACTTGCTCGTTCCCCAGATCCGCGCACTTCGGGAGAAATGCAACCGCCACCCTGGGTTTGGGCAAGTCACTCCCCTCAACCACCTTCAACCTTGCCCCCTCCCAGGGTACAATACTTTCAACGAGCGACTTTATTCAAACAGCCGTCCCGTCGTCCTAGCAGGTGATGGATAGCCATCCCCTCCTTCGCACCAGACCATCAAACTGGGGCACTACCTCCCCAGCTTTAGGTTCCAGCGCAACAATGGCAGCTTCAATGCTCCTTTCCAGGGCCTCAAAAGCTGGTCGTCCAAGAGGAGGGCTGCTGGGTAGTCTCTATGAACCACACCAAGCTTCCTTACCTTGAACGCTCCGGTGTACGAAGGACCCTGTGCGGTCACCCTTCGCTTCTTCTTCACGGCTCCCTCCGGAGTCGTCTCTGCAGAGGCTCTCCCCTTCTTCCTCTTCTCTACCAAGTGCAGATCACTCGCCCTGGCGGCTTCCGGTTCCTCCCCCTTCTTCCGAACCAGCCACAAAAAGTGTCGCCTCTGATCCCTATTCATGCCAGAGACGTACTTGTTGAAATCAGCGATCTCCTGGTCTCCAGGCGCCGCTGTTGCGGGATCGACGGGTTCGGATACCGTTCCCTGACCCGCTTGTAATTCGGGTACGCCGGATACCGGCGAACCCGAGAGGGACACGACTCCCTCAGCGACACCACCGGAGGTTCCGGGCTCAACCACCTCCATTGAGGTGGTCTCCCCTGTCATCCTTGCGGTGTCGGACTGAGCAGGCTGAGGGCTACTGAGAAGCTCGTCCTCAACCTGCTCCAGGGTTTTAAACCCCGGGTTTGACAAAGTAATTCGATCGCGATCCATAAACAGTCCCACGAGCAGCTAGGACAATAAAAGTCACCCACGGCAGAGCCCCGCATGCCGTGGGAAGGCATAATACTCAGGGAGGTCGCCTGGTATCCCTGAGGCTCCGTTAGATACGAGTACACAGCTCACCCTGTGTCACGCACCCTTCGGCACGGATCGCATAACGCCTCGGGTTGGTAGCGAGTTCTTTTAAGACCGTGCCACTACACGGCCCATACCCCTCCTCCATTTGTTAGAAGAATTCTCCGTAACAGGGCCGCCAACCGTGCCGCGGATACCGCAGCACGGCGCGTCAAAGGCGCCGGGAAGGCTGGAGAGGTCGGAGTTGGGTGGTCAGTGGCTAGCTGCACCAAAATGCATGGTGCCGTATTTTAAAGACGTCATGAAATACACCGGCGTCAACGCATAACCACCCCATTTGACCCCAGTACCAGCCTATACAAGTCACGTTCCCTCTTCCCTCTGAACTCTGCTTCCTTTAATCTCACTAGTGATTTTCGTTTCAACCCTTCGTATTACTTTTGTCAATGTTTTTTGTTTTTTTTTTCATTGTTTTCCATTTCAAGTTTGCAACAGAACATACTACGGCGACGTCGGACGAACCTACACGATGAACATAAAAACTCCCAGAGAGAACGCCCTTCCCTATCTGTGCCACCTGACTTTCACGGCCAACGGTAACGACAATGGCGACATCGTACAAGTAAGAATCACGCTCGTTTTTTTTAAATGAATTCTTGAAACTTTATTTTATTATGACTCCCAACTTGAGAAATTCTTGAATTCATCTTCAAAAGAAACCGCAAAAACTTTGTTTACGATTATAAAACGCACTGTGTGTAAAAAAAAAACTCCACTTCCCATTTTTCACTTGAATAAAAAATAGGGACGGCCTCTCTCGCCCTCTGAATCTATTTCTCGTGATTTTCTAAAGGCGATTTTCTTTTTTCCCAGAATTGAAAAAAAGAAGAGAAAACCCGCAAATGGGCACGAGGGCTTTATAAAGAACTCATTCAGTTTTTCTTAGAGGTCTGGAAAAGCGGAAGAGAGAGAAAGAGAGAGAGTTGAAAATTGTGTTTTAAAAAAGATATTTCCAAGGAAATTTCAGAATGCGGTGAGGGAGGGAGGGAAAGAGTGCGCTCAAATTCAATATTTCAAAGAGCGATGAAACCCTTTTTCCCCTTACCATTTTTACTTTCCGTCTTTTACTGATGACTGGTCGAATCGCCCCATTTTTGTTGCCATGCATCACATTATAGTGACCACGCGACACGTGAAATACAAAGGAGAGAAGGTGGTCGGGTTTAAAGTCCTCTCTAGAGTCATTATTTATTTATCGGCTTTTATGGAATTTGTAAGTCCCTTCCGGCACTAACTCTCGACCTGAAAAGCCACACACTCTCTCTCTGTTTTTTTCTTTTTCTTCTTTTTTTTATAATACCTTTGGGGTAGATTCGTCTCGCCGCACACTACGCTGCTAGCTATTCTTTAGCATTTTGCGCTTTTTAATATATTATACGGTTCGAAGAAGATTTTCGCTTCTTTGGATTTTTATCCACTGCCCCCCCCCCCAACCACACCCGCCTACACTCCTTTACTGCCTTCCAAGATGTTTTTTATATTTTTGTAATTCAAATTGGAGTGCTTACCGCGCTTTTCCACAGATAAGAATGGCAGGGATGTGGGCTGTGCCATTGAAATGTGCTGGGAAGGGGGAATGGCTTATTCAATTCAGAGAAATTTCACGGGTCAGAACATGTTCTAAGAACAAATTTTGACAGGGTGTGTCCCATTCAAACTCAATTAATTTTTTGGTTTGTTCCCTTGAAAAAAAGAATTTCAAGAAGCTGGGCTCATAAAAAAAATGCACACCGTTGACCAATTCAAAAGGCTCATGAAACGTCAGTCTCGTCTCGGTCTCGGTCTCGATCATGAAAAGTCGGTCTCGTCTCGAAAAGTTAAAGGCGCGAATTCAAAGTGTGTGTGATATTAGTGACGAGTGATCCAATTCTCGCCTCAATGATTGCATATGACGACGATAGATGAATTTATACTTTGATTTCCTTCCTTGGTGGCTCGTGGCACGAATGGAGATAAGTGATACACTACTGATTAATGACCAAAGAGCTTTGTAATTGCCCCAAAATAGAATCGTGCCTTTAAAACAATCGTCACACTGAGAACGTGAAAGGGAAACAGTTGGGAATTCAACGAGATCAACTCTAAATCTCGCACATGCCAACTCATTTAGTTCAAGCAAGAGACTTCCCTTCCCAGACACGACGAGGCAGAGGTGCACAATTCCCCCCCCCCCCCATCATACATCAGACCCTCATTCGACTGGCAATGTTAGTTGAAAAAAAAAAAATAAAAAAAAAAAGTGAAAGCGGTGTCGAGTTTGATGATAGTGGCCCAGGAAAGTACTTGAAGACCTACTTTACACACGCCGTGTGGTGAAGAGTTAACTCATTTACCGTGAACTCTTTACCGCACGTGTGGTAAAGAGTTAACTCATTTACCGTGAACTCTTTACCGCACGGCGTGTGTAAAGTAGGTCACGTAAAGTAGGTCTAGGCGTGTGTAAAACGGGCGAGGCGTAGCCCTTGCCCCCCCCCCCCCAATCCCCAAAATCACTTTTTTGACGCGGTGTGTACAGTATTTTTTTTGTTAAAACATGGGCTTATTTTTTGGGTCACGGCGATAAAGTGAAAGTTTTATCCCCTAGGCTCTAAAATAATCAGTTGTTTTTTAAAAAAAATAGTTTCTTACGTCTAACGAGACACGCAAGTGCCATTTTACTTGCGACCAGTGACGGCGGAAGTGGGGTTCAGGGTCAGCGAATGCTCCCCCAATGGTCTGGTTATGGGAGCAGCGCTCCCCCAATCCGATGTTTGAGGAATCGATAAAAAAAATGACTTCGTGTTGAATTTGCCTTCTAAAAAATTATCGTTTGCACCTTCCACAACATGATTCGGGTTCACCAGCCCGATGTGCAAACTTTGAGCTTTGAAAGAGCCAAATATAACCACCGGAGTTGCTCGTTTTTATGGATGCCAAACGTGGAATTGGTTCTCGAATTTGCTATAACAGCAAAATTGGGTTCCTTAGAGACGAATCCGCGAAATTGCTTGTATGCAGGCCACAAACGTGTGAAATTGCTATCTTGAACCCCGTGAAATATGACTTTTTAATGAGTCAACCCTGCTGGATTTTGAGGGAATCAATCCTTCAAAATTTATTTTTCAAAGGGCCCAATCTTTGAAATTTGAGCTTAAAGATGTGAAAACTGTGAATTCTAGCCATCTAACCAAGAACATTCCAGTCAAGACCATAAAGAAGAGGAATGCCACTCTGGAATCAACTGTTTCGTCCTCCTGGTTTATCTTTTTTTGTGATTAAAACCCAAGAAATTGGTTCTTTGGGATCCAAATCCACGAAATTTGCCTTTGCAAGGCTGACCCCCTCGAAATTTATATTTTAATGTGCTTAATTGGCATTTTGGTTCATAGGGGAAAGTACTACATTTCACAGCCACTGGCGGACCTACACCTATCGGGGCCCGGGGCGGATAACTCTATGAGGCCCCTTAGTATCTGCTCTGTACTAGTGCTTCTTCTTACTTTTAGCCACAAATAAGTTGCATTCAGAAGCCGTGAATCGGCGTATTTTCATTTTGAACATTTTGGAATTTTTGCCCATTTTATCCGCGAATTAGCGCTTTTACTCAATTTTCAGCAGGGAATGAGCCCTTTTCTGAATTTGAAATAACCCCAAAGCACTTTAGAATTTGAATGTGTTTTAAGGTAATTTCAGGGATGAAATTTGGGAAAGCAAGATCTAACGTCATTGTAGAACTTCCTGAAGATTAAAACTAGACTTTGAAATCGAATATTGATGCAGATATGGAGCCAAAGTTTATGTGCGTAGTCTTGGCGAGGGTTGGCTGGGAAGGGGACGAGGAGACCAACCTGAATCCCCCCCCCCCCCTCTGAGGTAGTTAAAGAAACTTGGGAATCAGCGTATTTTCTCTCTATTTGAGCCGCGAATTTTCTTCCAGAAGTCACAAATTTTCTCAATTTTAGCCGTCAGTACTGCGATTTCGTGGGCTCGATCGAATATTTATTCACACTGTTTGCTGGTCACCAGTAAACAGTTCTATTCTCCAAGTCGGATGGACTGAAAATCGTCGAAAGGAGCCAAGTCACTGTCCAATCGTACACCAAAACTCCTTTTCACGTGCTTTAAATCTATGAACATGGATCTAAAAGTCATCATTTTTCCATATTTAAGCTTTTCGGGGGCCCTCTCTGATAGGTGGCCCAGGGCGGTCCACCCCCCCCTCGCCATTGCCTCGGACGCTACTCTTCACGGCATACCCTTGCTCTTTCACACTAATGTTCTGCTCTGAATAGTGTGAATACGCCAATTAATGGCCGATGTAGCCGATTTAGCTTAAAAGACGTCATTAATGTAGTAAAATTGTGTCATAGGACTCAAATTACCCTGGAAAAATAACCCAGAAACAAGAGAATTTCATGAAGAGGCGGTTTTGGTGAAGAATTTGGAATTTTTGCCTCAAGAATTGTATTTTTGCACATTTAGACATAATTGATTCGGAAAATGGTATTTTCTATAGGAGGGTGGTAAATCTGAACTGCTTAGATTCTTGCTCCCCCCAATGTCGGCTGGCTTCCACCGCCATTGCTTGCGACTACGTTGTTTGGCTGGCGAGGCAAAGCCGAGTCGGCGAAATGAATACGAGCAAGTGAATTGAGGTATGCACGGTATTTTTCGCGAGACAAGTGAAATAATAGTACATTTCACAACAAGTGAGGGAAGTGGAGTTTTACCTGCGAGTTGTGTTTGGCTCACGAGGCGGGGCCGAGTGAACTAATAACAACTAGCAGAGTGAAAGCTTCTTCCTCACGAGTTGTGGATACTATTTTTCGCACCACCAACAGGTTTAATTGTCTTGTTCGGAGGCAAGAGTACGCTAATTGAATACAGAACTTGTTTTTCACTTTCCTTCACTAGTGCGGGAAAGCCTTCCTGTTTCCTTCGCTTGCGAGGGAAAATGTGAAATTATTGGCATTCTGCGTTACTTTGCTCACCTAGCTCATCGTTTCAAGTAAAAATCAACTTCCCTGTTGAGGTACCTGGCGATCGTGCGCTGACAGGTGGCCCGGGGCAGTCCGCCCCCCTCGCCCTTACGTCTGTACGCTACTGATAGAAGCACCGACGTCGTGTCTGGCTTCTTCAAACGTGATGTTCTATGAAGATGGCTCGTTCAAAGCAAATTTCGTCGGCCCTGCGATTCCGTTCTACGAAAAATTCTATTGCGCTATCAGTGATTTTTACTCGCTAAACTGCAAATTTCGTGCAAAACCATTTTTTGTGATTCTGGCAGTGGCGAAATTGGTAAATTCACGGCGAAAGTAGAGAAAACGCTAATGTGGTGTTAAAATTGAGAAAAACGCCAATTCATATATGGATGTAATAAAACCATAAAAACCGCGCTTATTGAGGGCTACATCAAACTCAGAAGAACTGCTAATTCCCACCAAACATTAATGTAAAACGCTCATTCGCCGATGAAATGGCAGTGGAAAAAATTACTAATTTGGGGAATAAAAACGCTACATTACGGGTAAAATTAGCCCGCACCTAAAACTATACAAACGCTAAATCACGACAAAAAATTGAGATACATCACTATTTCGCGGCATAAAACGCCAATTAATGGGGTAAAGTTGAGTAAAAGCTTTATTTCACTGATAAAACTGAGGAAAAGTGCTAGTTCACGGCTGAAATGAAGAAAAGTTCCTAATTCAAGGGATAAAAAGCGTTAAATCACGGCTAAAATTGAAAAAAAAAATCGCTAACTCGCAGATAAAATCGCGAAAATGTGCTAATTCAATGCTCAAATTTGGGTAAACACAGATTCACGACTGAAATTGAAGAAATTCAGAGCCAATTCACGGCTTCTGAAGCCAAAGTTTGCGACTAAAATAGAAAAGATAAAAGTCGCTATTCTCGGCTAGAATTGTAAAATTTAAAAAGTCGAAAATTTTAGGGATGAAAGTGCGTCAGCAGTGCAGCTAAAATTGAGAAAAAACGCTATTTCGCGGATAATGTAAAGAAAAAGCGCTAATTCACAGGAAAAAAACGGCACTTTGCTGCTTCCCGAGGAAAAGCGTTATTTCACAGGTAAAAATGTTAATTAAAGGCTACACAATTACGAAAAATCTCTAATTTACGGGATATAAACACTGTACTTCGCCTTTAATACTGAGAAAATACACTAATGCACCTATGAAGTTGAGAAAAATCACCGATCAAAAGCTAAAATGGAGAAAAATTACTAATTCTCCAATGAAATTGAGAAAAACACCTAATTTACCAGTAAAGTATGGGGAAATCACTCATTCGCCACTAACTGGCTTCTCGGGGGTTCTGCAGGGGGGGGGGGAAGCGCAAAATGGTGACTTGAAAAAGACAAAAATCGCTAAATCGCTAATGAGGAATAAGCACAAATTCACTGTTTAAATGAAGAAAAAACACTGGCAGGTGGCTAATATTGAGCCAATTCATCGGCTTCTAGTGCCAATTTTGCGATAGTAAAATGGAGAAAAGATTGAGAGAAGTCGCCACCAATTCGCTAATTCATGGATGAAATTGAGAAAAGTGCTAACTCTCGGCTAAAATATTGAAAATGGCTTGCTTAAATTGAGGAAAATCGCTTCTTCGTGGGTAAGATGCAGAAAAAGCGCTAATTCATTGTTTAAATTAATAAAATACCATTATACTCATCGCTATACCATAGTTCATCACCGATCGTCGAACGATATTGTTGAAAATATCGGCGGGGTGGGGAGGTACATTTGCCCACCCAATAGGAACATTGGGTGAGCGATGGCTCACCTCGCCCTCCCAAACTGTACGCCTGTGCGGTGGAAATCCTCTAAATTCGGAGCTGAAGCTGTGACTTTCACAAGTGTGTAATTAACGGCTAAAATTCGGATTGATTGTCAGCTAACATGGAATCAACAAAAATACGCGAAATTTGAGAAAATCCGCTAATAAATTCGCGACTAAAATCGAAAAAAAAAGCGATAACTCGCGGCTAAAATGGAAATAAAACGCCAATTGCGCATGACTTACCCCTACTATTTCCTATTTTTAGCATTTAGAGTGGTTTCAGCGTTTTCAACGGTGAAATCGCACGATTCCCGCTCACGTATAGGATGGGGCCTAAAAAGAAGAAAAACGCTAAAATTGGGGAAAAAACGTCAACTCTCGCGGTGTTTGGGACCAACTAAGTTTTAATATTTAATTTTAATGGAAATTTTTTATAAAGTCTCTTTTTTGTGTGTTTAAATTTATTTTTTGTTTGTTGCCCTTTTTGTCTCGTGAAAAGAAAGAAAGAAAGAAGCAAAAAAGTAGGAAAGAGGTGGCACTAACAGGGAGGAGCGAACGGCCTTACTTAGGTCAGCATCATGCTCAAGAAAAAAAAATAATAATAATAATAAATAAAATACGCGTCGTGGATGGCATAATTGTCCTTTTTCCCCTTGAAAATGGCCAAACTGCGGCTATTATCACCGTTAAAAAGACAAACTGTACCCCAGTCACTATTGGCGCCCCAGACATGTATGAAAAACGACTATACCGCACCCTGTACCAACTGGCTATTTTCATGTCCTACAAATTAGCCATTCTGTGTAGTCACGTCCTAAAAATTGCCTAACTGGCTATTCCCGCTCTATAAATCCCCTAACTGTCTATTCATCTTGTACTGAATTTGGGAAAACAAATACTCAATTCGCCCTAAACAAAATGACTAAACTGGACGATTTGAGTGCTCAAAAATGGTTAAAACCGCCTTCGAAATATGATCAAGTGACAGTAAAGGCAGTAGACTTGAGTAAAACGCACCTCAGAACATTTGAGTTTGCCTTTTCCTCTGTTTTGAAGACTTCCGAGGGTCCACTTGTATACTGCTGCACGTCTAAAATTGAGAAGAAGAGCTCATTCGTGGAAAAAGTAGGGAATGAACGATAATTCCGCTAATTCGTGGTTTATCTAGAGCCAAATGCTCGTGGGTGAAATTGATAAAAATCGCTAATTGCTTCTGAAAGCAAATTTAATGCAGAAAATGAGAAAAGTCCTAATTTGCGGCATACAAAAGGGCCAATTCGAGGCTGAAAATCAACGAAAAGCACTCATCCCCAGTTTTTTTTTGTTTTTTTCGTACGCGGCTAAAACCGACAAAGGGCGCTATCAGTGGCGCCGAAATGATATCAATCAAGCAGAATTTTGGAACGAGGTCCCACCCCCACCTCTCTAGGGAAATTTTTAACGGTGGGAAATGGCCGAATAGAAAATTCCGTACACTAATGAAAACGGATAAACTGGCAATTCATACCCTAGAATAACCAAAACCTTCCAAACGCACTAATAATTTCAATCTTTCAAGTGTTTGCGTCTACAAAATGGTTGAACTGGTCATTCGCGCTCTTTGGAAAGCGTCAGGGACAATTTCTCCCTTGAAAGTGTTTGGTAGAACAGACTAATCAAGCACGGCTGCTTGTCGAATTCTCGCCCCCCCCCCCAATGGCTAAACCGACTAATTCGTGCCGTGTAAAACGACCATACACATTCCAAAAATGGCCAAATTGACCATTCGTGCCTTTAAAAATGCCTGAGCTGACGATCCCTGCCCTAACGATCATCAAAATGACTATTAACGCTCTAAAAATTGTAAACTCAGTCTCTGACCGATTTCGCCCTGGAAACTGGCAAACTTATTCTGAAACGGGTGGTTTCTACGCATCTTCACAGGAAACAGTCAATTTCGCCCTATAAACTGTTAAATAAATAATCAAATATGTCAATTTCGTCCTGGAAACTATCAATTCTGTTATTCAAATTGTCAATATCATCCTGAAAACTGTTAATTTCGTCTTTCAAACTGTCGATTTCGTCGCCAAACCTATCAGAGTCGTCCTGGAATTGCCAATTTCGTCCTATAAATTGTCAATTTTGTTCTAGAATCATTCAAAACTGCCGACTTCGTCATTCAAAACTGTCAATTTCGTCGTTCAAAACTGTTGATTTCGCCCTTTGAAACAGTCCATTTCGTTCTAAAAACTGTCAATGTAGTCCGGGAAACTATAAATGGACATTTGTCCCAGTATCTGTCAATTCAATTTTATAAACTGTCCATTTTGTCTAGGATACTGTAAATTTTGTCGGCAAAACCACCAAAGTCATTCTAAAACTCCCAATTTCATCCTATAAACTGCCAATTTCGTCTTACAAACTGTGAATTTTGCCCCAGGAACTGACAATTTTGACTTGGAAGCTCAATTTACTCCTACATAACAAATATCCCAAACCTTAATTTCGAGGTTAAGCATCAGACTGGGCCGTTGACCAAACAGAGTAGTCGCAGAACTGCCTCATTTGAAGCTAAATATAAGATAAATTAACAGTTTTTGAGTGTTTATTTCCGTTAAATTGGCGGTTTCAGTGATGAAGAGCAGCCAAAATTGCAATTGGTGGCCAAAGAGTCGAGATTTGAAGTTGTGAGCTTCAAAGAAGAAAATATCTGTGGAGTGGAAATTTCGGGCGTATAACTGGCGTGGTTTGCAGTGTTACACAGCAAGAATTAAAAGTTTCAGTTCATGCTTTCCGCTAAATTGCAAGTTTCAGGGTCTTTTAAGTCTTTTAAGCGGGGGAAGGGTGAAGCTGTCACCAAGACTGCACAAAAACTCGATGAATAGCCGCAAAAACACATTTTTCGTATCTAAATACTAGTGACATTGCAGGTTTCTTGTCTTTAGTTTTGCGATAGCGTAAGTTTCGTTCCGTTTATGTCTATAGTAATTGTGTCACCTGGGCACCTCGCGTCGCTGGGCGGGGGATATGGGGGCTGAAAATATCCGCGAAATTGGAAGTTTCCTTGCTTGAATATCTGTAAAGTTGAAAGTTTGGGCTTTCCTAGACTTGAAGTAGTCTTGGAAGTTTCCTAGATCAATGTCCTCAAAATTGCAAGCCTTGGGAACTTTTTTGTGGTCTTGGAGCCTTTGACGGCGCCCCAAGCCAGACGAATATCCTCAAAATTTGATGTTTTTTGGCTTAATATCCGTCAGAATGGGATGTTTCCCGCCTGGATTTCTATGAAATTGGAAGTTTCCTTACTGAATATCTGTAAAATTGAATGTTTTTCACAAATTTTTTCTTCAAAAATGGAAGTTTCCTAGGTCGATATCCGCGAAATTGTAAGCATGGGTGTGAAATATCAACGAAAGCTTCGGGGCCCCGGATTAGATAGTCCCCGCTCCGAAATTGGAAGTATCATTGCTGAATAACCACGAAATATCAAATTTTAGGTCTTGGCTTCAAGGAAATATAATTTTTTTGTTTCGAATAGCCGTGAAATTGCATAATTTGAGGAAAAATTACCGCGAAATTCGAAGTTTCTGGTCGAATAATTTTGAGCACAGCAATTTTCGCACAAATTGCAAGTTTCGTGATATCAATGGCGGCCTCAAAATTCCTTCAGAAACCGCTGAGTACTCTAATGAAAAACAGATTATTCAGTAGCGTACCGTGGTAGAGGCGAGGGGGGCGGACCGCCCCGGGCCCTCTTATCATACGGGGCCCCCGAAAAGCTTAAATACGGAAAATTGAGGATTTGTATAGGTTGTACGATTGGACAGCGATTTGCCTCCTTTCTATGCTCAAATTTTGGAAAATTTGCGCCTTCTTGAGAATAATTCGCGGCTAAAATGGAGAAAATACACCGTCCATTGGGTCCTTAACGCGCACTGAAGTGCTCATCGTCAACGTGCAACTTGCTAACGTGGCAAACACTTTGGAAAATTCGCTAATATTCTTGGCTATAACTACGAGAAAGCGCTGATTCGATGGTCTCATCCCACGATCCAACATCCAGGTCCAAATTGTTGAAAAAAATCACTGATTTTCGGTGTATGGAGGCCATTCTACATCTAATCAACGCAAAAGTGTTGTTTTTGGGCCCAGCCTGTACAAGTAAAAAAAATGTAGCTTCTTAGCTAATAATTGACAAAAGCAACGCAAATTAGGGTTAAAATTGGGCAAAAAAGGCAAATTCACAACTGAAATTGCGTATAAAAGTTCGCATATAATAAAGAAAAATTCAATGCTAATTGCAATGCAAATTCAATGCAAAAGTAGCAGAAAATGATATTTATCAGCTAACATTGAGAAAAAACGCTGCAAATACCCAAAATCACTAAAATCGCAGCTAAATAATGAGAAAACAAAAACCGGTAGCTACTGTACGCTTCAAGGCTCAGACTGAAAAACAGCGCCAACCCACGGCAGAACCAGAAAGTAAAAAAAAATTGATAATGCGGGGCTAAACAACGCGGCCAAAATTAAAAAAAAAAACTCTAATTTTCAGCTCAAATTGAGAAAAAGTGCTCATTCGATGGTAAAAATGAGGAAAAATGGCTAATCTGCAGCTAAAGTTGTGGAGAACGCCAGTTCATGAATAAAAATGCAGAAAATTCTCGGATTAGAAACGCTTGTGCGCTGCTAAAATAAAAACGCTAGTTCACAGCTAAACTTGAGGAAAATCACCAATTTGCCAACAAAATTGTGGTAAAATTGAGAAAAAGTGCTAAAATTAAAAATGGAAAAAATGACGCCAATTTGTGGCCAAAATGAAGGCAAATCGCTATGTAAACTATATAAAAACGAAGCCAGGTTTCGAATGACGCGATGCGCCAGTTTGAGCAACGGTTTCAGCTTGAATGCCTTTTAACGGGATGACTTCGGGCCAACTAGTGAATCTATCAACACACGTGAGACAATATTTAAAATCGTCCGAAGAGGGAAAGGGGACCGATAATGTCGATGTGGACATGTGAAAAACGAGATGAAGGAAGATCAAAGTGTCCCAAAGGAGAAGATACACGACGAGTTACTTTTGTTCTCTGACAAGCGAGACACGATCGAGTCCACGACTGGATGTCTTTCTTAACAGATTGCCAGACAAAACGATCCGTGACCAATTTAACCGTCGCTCGGACACCGGGATGACTCAGATTGTGAATAAGGTGAAAAATCTGACGACGACAAGGGGAAAATACGAAGGGGCGAGGGGGACCGGTTGACACGATTTAAACCAGGAGGGCGAGTTGTCTCTGGGAAACGAGTGAAAATGTCATTCGCGAGGCGACCGTTTACTGCCTTAACGCTTATTTGAGCGACGTTCGACGTTTTACATGTAATGTTGAGCCCGGTTTGTCCATCGAGTAAGCGTTGGAGTCGACAATCTGGTAACAGATGGTAATTTGCGAGAAAATATGAACCAATAATTGGAATGCTAACGTCAGCAATTATAAATGCCCAACGAAAATCGCGGCGCAAACCAACTCCAAGTGATACGTTATACAGACCGTAGGTAGCGATGTCACTGTTATTAGCGGCACTCAACGTATGGTTGGACTTGTGTGAAATCCTTCCCGTGAGTAACCGTCGAGGGTAGCAAGAAACAACAGAACTGGTGTCGATTAAAAATTTTTGTTTTGAACGACGCTCAAAAATAAATAAGCGGGTTTTAGATGGCATCGTTGAGGCAGTCGTTGCCGCTTTCAGTGACTGCCGCTCTCGTTTTCCTGATAATTACAGGGCTGGAAACACTTGCTGGCCTTATTTTGAAAACGAGAGTGGTACCATCAGAAATTCTGATCGGGGATGTAATGTTTACTTCGGGAGCGAGAACGATTACGTTGCTTACCATGGTTGCTTTGGCGATTGTGTTGAGTGGTTGCTAGGCGCTCGAGTTGTTGGGAAAGTTGGTCGATCCACTGATTTAATATTTGAAGCGAATTTTGGGGAAAATGACTTGCCTCTTGGGAACTCGTAGCGGTAGAAAATACAGACGGCTGAGTCGGTGAAATCTCGACGATTCTGTCCGGTTAAACGGCTAATTGATCGAGGCCGAGTTCCGGTTGCGAGGCAAGAATTGCTGACACGGTATTAGGAAAGTCGCTGTAGCCATAATTGTTTCAATAAACCGTCGCTTACCACTGACGACGACGCGAGGGCACGAAGGTGACATTGGAATTGAGAGGGTTTTCTGTCACCAAGGTCATCTTCGCTAATGAGATGTTTAACACGCCGTTCTTTGGATAAAGATAGGCGCAGACAAAGTTCCCGTTTCAAAATTTCGTATGTTTGTCGTTCCGCGGGACCAGTAATGATATCCTCGACTTCAGCTGCAGCTCGGGTCTCCAGCTGCGAGACGACGTAATAGTAGCTCGTGTGGTCAGCAGTGATGCCGGCTAGAGCGAACTGAGCTTCAGCCTGGGCGAACCATAACGCGGGCTTGTACGCCCAAAACGGCGGAAGCTTGGACGAAACTCTGTAAACTGCTTCTGGTAGATAGAAATTGAGAAAAAGTACCAATTTATGTCTATAAAGGTAAAAATACCGCTGATTTGCGGCTGAGAAAAATCGCTAATTCATAGCGCGTGGTGACAAAAAAAAAAAAATACGATTTTCGGAAAAACCTGCTATTTTGCTGCTATATTGAGAAAAATACGTATTTAAGAAAAACGCTCATTTCCAGCTCAGACTGGGAACAGTGTTAATTCTTAGCTAAAGTATACACAAAATTGCTAATTTCCTGCTGAAGTGGAGAAAAACTCAACTTTGAGGCCTCTTGGAGATTTCCGCCCCGGGCCGCGATAGGTGCAGGTCCACCAGTGACTGCTCATTAGCATCCCCCCCCCCATTTTGGCCGTGAAATTGTGTTCAGAACCAGGGTTTCAGCACAGTTTTTGTTTTTATATTTGTCGTCAATTATGCTCATGGGATCACTTATTGGCTCTTTTCCATAATTTAAACCGGAAAAAGCATTCGGAAACCCGTGAATCAGAGAAGTGTGGCCGGGCTTTTAGAGTTTATTTTTCTTTGTGTTACGCAATCGGCAAATCATGGTCGCTTTCATTTCCAAAACTGTGTAGAAACCCGTCATTAATCCCCCCCCCCCACAGGAAATCCCAATTTTGTTAGAATGCGCTCCTCTTTAGCCCGCAACCTCAAGCCATCAGGGTGGGAGGCTGGTGTGACGTAAATATCTGTTTTCATCCGGGGATTTATTTCATTCAAGTAAAAGTTTTGAAATAAATGAAAAATAAGTTCGCGAGATCGAAGGTCTCGTTTTTAAAAAAAAATTATTTGATAAACACAAGTGAACGCTTAATTAAGACAACAACTACTGAGCTCTTTTTCGAGCCCTCGGGAAGATTTTATACAATTGCAGAGAGAAAGAAAGCGAAAGGTATTTAGTTACATTATAAAGGGTCGTTTGCCTGTCACATTCCTACAAGGAGAGAAGAGGGTGGAGGTAATAGGCACTAGTAGAGAACTATTATTTTATTTCATTGAGTAAGGAGTTTAGTGGATATAATTCCTCCCACCTTAAGAGCGGACACGGATCGGGAATGAGATGACAGGAGCCGTGTTCGGCGAAGATTCTGAAGATGGTGCATTTGAACTTAATTCTAAGTTTCCATTGTCATTAATACTACGGTTTGATCGTCTGAGAGCTCTTATTCTAATTATTAAGTACTTTAAAATAAAAATTAGCATAATAGGCAATGTTAGAGCGTATAAAGGACTTAGTGCTAGGCGAACATAATCTATATTTTGAGGGATGTGACGAAGAGATTGTTCCAATGTTACTGACCATAGAAGGTCTTGAGTGGGGAGAGTTTCGAAATCTTTGAGTGATATTGGGATTTTAGGTAGTTCTGAATTTTTAATTTCGTTTTGGTCGATGAAAGGTATTCTAGGTTTTCCTACACTTTCGTGGAAACTAGCGAGGAGGGTGTTATTCAGGAAAATTTCGTCTTTTAGGGGTTTTATTAAAAGGGAACCTTTTAAGAGGAGGAATTTAGTTTGTTGGACGTTCCTTATTTCTATTCGGGTGGTTTCAGGTAAAACTAAAATTAACTGATTGGCTTCAGGGATTCTCTTAAAGTAAGGTCGATTAACTATTATCCTAGAATATTTACATAACTTGTTGGAATTTTCCTTTAAGATGAGTTGTTCACAAGATACATTTCTATCGATTACGTTACTCGTTCTGCAATAAAATTTTTTGTTTGATTCATAGCAGGGTTGGTTGAAAATGAATCGAATATTTAATTCATTATCTGTTGCCACCCAGTTAGAGTGGGGTACAATTGTTACGAAGTCCGGGGTTGAATCTAGTTTGAGGGGTACGGAGTGAAAGCTGTACAATTCAAAGGGAGTGTTATTGAAAACGGGTATTTGCAAAATGTACAAGATCACATCGTGTGTGATGGAGCAGTGAATGTTGATATTAAGCTCGTAATCTAAGGTGGAGTCAAAAGATTGAATGGATTCTCTGGGATATTTATTTGAAATATTTCTTATTGCGTCTTGCAATTCATCTGAAGGTACGATACTAGGGTGCATGATTCCCAATTTACAAAAAGCAAGGGAGTTTTCTAGGTCTCGGAGAGTGTTAAGGATGAGACTGTAGGTGAGGTGTATAACTGTGAGTATTTCTTCGGCGTGAATCAATTGGTTTGTGTTGGAGTCTGACTGTATCTTGTTAAGGGTGAGTTTTATGATCTTGTTATTTTCGTTTAATGTCTCTAAAGTGGTATTGTAACGCTTAATCAACTGTCTAATAAACGGAGATTTGGTTGTCTATGGTTTCTTGCAGGACCCTGGTAGAAAAATCCAACAGAAATGTACCAAATATGTGCCATATTTTCTGGCCAGTCACCAGATTCTCGCAAGATTGTCTGGGCAGAAAAGTTACGGTCCTGTAACGCTTTCTCGGCCATTTTCCTGCCGTTCTCAATGGGATAAAATATGGCCAGAAAAGCTAGCATTTTCAGTTGCTTTCTGGTCAGAAAGTTATTCTTTTTTCTGGCTGGTAAATAAATTATTTCTGGGCACCCACTGCAGCATACTTAATTTTTTAATTATTAGAAGCTTTACCAAGAACAATTTTTTGAGTCAGCAAGTTAAATATTTGACCATTTTTGGGGTGGAAGAGCGTTATTTCGTTGGTCCAAGTAGCACTGTACTCTTTAAAAATCTTTATCGGAGGATTCGAGCCTGATAGTGATAACCCTACCACCAGCTTTAATGATACCTGCGGACGAAAAAAGAGTGCAAATAGTAATAACAGCCACTATTTCAAATAAATGTAATTGTTGATATTCACCTTTTATGCACTCGTATGCAGAGGTGTATCCATGAAAGGTTTTTTAACAGTTGTCTCTTTCGTAGCGGTGAAACACTGAGCAGTATTGTTACTTAAAAGGTTTTTATCACATGCACAAGGCTCCTTGTCAAGTATTGGTCCTTTTCGATGCATGAGTTAATTATTGAGCACTAGGAATAGACGAAGACGAGTATTATTAGTATTATACTAATCAACACTAGGTACATATCACCAACACGACTTTACTTACCACTTCTTTACGAACTTCCTGATCATTTGTAGGGGTGTCGAAAAATATCGACACTTGCCAGCTTCTTCAACGCGGTCGTAGTCTATGTAGAGTAGAAAGCCTGGCATTTTCAAAAAGCACAAGGGCAAGGAAGCGAAAGTTCAACGCTTTAGGTGGGATGTTTTCGACAAAGTTGAAAAGAACAAACTGTCGACGCTAAATTACCTGTTTCAGTATTTTCGGCCAGATCAGAAACACCCCGTAATAGAATTGAGAAAAAGGCGACTGAAGACTTGACAAGACTGAACTGACTTATGACTTTATTATTTTAGCTCACAACTTTCGACTTTCCGAGCACATGGCACAGACCACCAAGACAAGACTCACTGTGATTCACAGCCTTACGAAATAATCAAGACTACCGACCGAGACACTGTGACGTCACGAGTTCAGAACATGTTCGTCAAGCCGCTTTTTCCGGTATGTTTCTTCCCATAATATGCTACATTGCATCCGCAACAGAATGTCTGGCAGGATATTGGTGCCGAAAATTGGACTTTTTTCCTCTCATACCCTCTCTGGCATGGATTTCAGATTGTTTCCCGCCAGAATATTTAGGGCATAACTGGTCATAGAGATTGTGCCCGGATTCTGTTCCAGAAACAGAAATTCTGGGCAGAATCTGTCGCATAACAGAAGTTCTGGCTCAAATTTCTACCAGGGGACGTGTTCTTTCTTTTCAATTATATTTAATGCTTCATCATATCTAATTTGATCGCTGTGATCCAAGTTGCCTGTTATTAATTTTATTACTGACCCTAGTCCATCGATTAATCCACGTTTCATCCTATTCCTAGTTACGTCGTGTACTTGAATGTTTTTTAATTTTTTGACGATCGAATTTTCATCTAGTTTGATAATGGTTACGTATTGTTGCAATTTGTCTCGGAGGAGTGGAGAGGATTTTAGTCGTTCTACAATGGCAATTAATTGTTGAGATGTTCTTTCGAATTGAAAACGTAGTGATTTTACATCGTAGGCTTGGACTAAGAGGTGTTCTGAAGATTGAACGTAGGCTGGACCAGCATGGATGGGGAGAAGTCCTCCGCATTTTTCGAGGTTTTGTACTTCAGCGCCGGAGGTGACTGTCAAATATCTGTAACAGGTTCGTCGGGTTGTCGAAGTCTGTCTCGTAATATTTCTATCGCTATTTGTTTTCTATACGAGTTCATTTGGGTATGATCAAAATCGAATAGCGCATTTCGTGCGAGGTATTCGGCGAATAAACAGACGAACACGCCACAGTCGTGTGAATTATTTTGTCGGGGAATCAGTTTGTCTGACATTAGGATCCAGTCATTGCCATCTATTTTCTGATTAAGTTTGTCTTGTGATTCTGACTCAATGTAAGAAAGAATTTCGTTAAGAATTTTTTCTCCTGTCCATAATAATGAATCGTAGTAAGTTATCTCTTTAGACTTAAAGTTTACTTTGATCAGTCGCCAGTGCGAGTCAAGGAATATAGGGATGAGGAGGATATCTAGATCGAAAATATTCGAGTTCTTCGTGTAACGCTTAACAGCGTCATATCCTCGGGCCGTATAGTTAGGGTAGAAAAATGTATTGAGATAGGACAGTTTGGGGAGGCTGGCATTATTATTATTCCTAGTTTTTATTAATTCCAAATAGTAGTTTATAATGTTGTCGTTGACCCAATTCGGATATTTGAGGGATAAGAAGTCGTCCCTGCTCAAAACTAGGTTGAATCCCTTTTTGATGGTCTGACTCTTGGGCAGGTCTTCGTTCTGGGCATCATTTAATAGGGACACAAGTCCAGGAGGGATTGTTTGTCGGGGACGTTTAATATTGGAAGTATGGATTTTTGGCCGGGTATTGTGGTGTTGAGGTTGTATACAGGCAGTTTTCAATTTTTCGTCAATTTCTGTCAGAGTTTCCGGTCTGTATTTTGGCTTTGATTTGTCTTGGATTTGTTTGGTCTCAACGTAAATGTTGTCAGGGAATTTAGGTAAAGGCTCTCTGTTTTTGTTTTCTTTTGATATTACCAAATCTTTTTTATTGGCCTCCCTGGCTTTAATTACCTCGTACAGTTGTTTCGTTTTTTCTTTGTGCTCGTCCACGTACAGATTTGTTACTTTTTCTTCTAGGTCTACCGTTAAGGGGTGATCGTTACCGATGTGGCCATTTAAAATTTCGAATGGTGTTAATTTAGTCGTACTATGGATACTATTATTATAAGACAATACAGCGTACTTCATTTTTTCGCTTATATTACAATTTTTGAATTCCTTGCTGTCGCTCAAGATGCGAATTGTCTCAATTAATGTTGAATGGAACCTTTCTACAGGAGAATTAGAGTTAGGATGTTGTGTGCTACAAAAATGAAGTTTAATTTTGTGTAATGCTAGCATGTCTCGGACGACGGATGAATTAAATTCATTTTCGTTATCTACAACGATCTCTTCTGGTTTTCCATGATGGCTCATAAAATCTAGTAATTTTTGGACAATGTTAATTCCTGTCGCTGCTTTGAGATTGTAGGCTTGGCCGTATTTTGAGAATTTATCGATAAGGGTAAAGAATTTTTGTTTTTGAACTGTGACAACGTCTGCGTGGATTATTTCGAATGGACGGGATGGCGTTGGAGTTATATTAAGGTACGGTTTAAGAGGGTGTCTTTCGTATTTACTTTTTTGGCACGAATCACACGAGTTGATGAACGTTTGGATTAAGGGTTTTAAGTTTGGCCAATAATATTTTCTCTTTATTGATTCGTACGTTTCGTTAATACCCCGATGTACCTTTTCTTTGTTGTGGTAATATCTTACAATTTCTAATTGTTCTTCCTCGTCTTGAATATTCAGGAGGTGTCTCGAGAATTTAGTAAATTTTATTTCTGAGTGCTTGAACGTTTTTGTTACGATAGATGTGAATATTTCGTAGATATCAGCCTCAAAAAATAACCCGTAGTGACACTTGGGTTCCACATAGGTTTTTACGAACTGAGTGACTTCCTCCTGCAGGTTTTGCTGGGGGAATTTTACGATGGTTTTAGTTTTTGTGTTTTCAAAGAGATGTATGGTTTCGATGAAAGTGGTAGGGATTGTGCCTGTACTGATTATCAGTTGTTTCGAGCAAGTATTGACTACTCCGTCTTTTATTGGGATTTCCATCAGGGTGTTCCCATCAGAATTTGAGTGAATTGTTCCACCTTCGGCGGGGTCCATGTCGTTAGAACTATCGTCTATGTTGACTATGACTGATTCAGAGGGTTGGGTTTGCACAAATGCGTTTATTTCTACTCTAGAGAGTGCATCAGCGTTTCCGTTAGAGGCACCCTTTTTGTACTTTATATCGAAATCGAACTCTTGTAGTTTTAATTTCCACCTGAAAAGTTTAGAGTTTGGTTCCTTAAGGGAATCAAGCCAAACGAGGGGCTTATGATCTGTTACCAGAGTGAACTTCCTCCCGTAAAGATACGGTCGGAAATGTTTAGTGGCCCAAACACAGGCTAATAACTCTCGTTCGATCGTAGATAATTTCCTTTCTGTATCGTTCAGGGTGCGACTGGCGAAGGCCACGGGGTGTTCTTCGCCCTCGAATTTTTGAGATAATACTGCACCGAGTGATACTCCTGATGCGTCTGTTGTTAATATAAAAGGTTTCTTAAAGTCCGGATATTTTAATACGGGGTCATTAGTTAAAAGCCTTTTACAAGCTTCGAAACTTTCGATGTAATCTTCATCTGAAGGGTTTATTTTTCCATCCTTTTTAAGACGAAGCGTAAGGGGCTTAGACACTTTCGCAAGGTCTTTTATGAATCTCCTGTAGTAACTCAAGAGTCCAAGAAAGCCTTTTAGTTCTTTAGGAGTTTTAGGTAAAGGGCATTTCGTTATCGCTTCCACCTTTTGCGGATTTGGTTTTATCCCGCCAGGTGTTATTATATGACCAAGGTAGCACAGTTCTTTCTTCAAAAATTCTGTTTTGTCCAATTGAATTTTCAACCGCGCTTGCCTTAGTCTCTCGAAAATTTTTCTAAGGCGGACTAGGTGCTCTTGGAGGCTCGTACTGAAAACTATGATATCGTCCATGAAGCATGCACATATCTCATTTTGGAGTCCCCGGAGGCAATTATCCATAAGTCTTTGAAAGGTAGATGGAGCATTTTTGAGTCCGAAGGGCATTTAGCGGAATTCCCATTTCCCGCTCTCCGTACTGAAAGCCGTTTTAGGGATGCTACATTCCTCCATTTCGACTTAATGGAACCCGGACACGAGGTCGATTGTTGTAAAGTAGTTACAGTTTCCTAATTTTGATAGTATGTCTTCGATATTAGGAAGATCATACTTGTCGTCTATCGTTTTTTTATTCAGAGACCTGTAGTCGATAACGAGCCGAAATTTAACTTTTCCTGAGGCGTCCTTCTTTTTTGGGACGATCCAAATAGGGGCGTTATACGGAGAGTTGGAGGGTTGAATTATTTCGTCATCTAAAAGTTTTTTAATTTGAGACTTTATTTCCGTTTTGTAAATTTCCGGGTATCTGTACGATTTAGAGTATACGGGAATTTCGTCTGTAGTGTGAATGACATGTTTTGCACCAGTAGTGGTACTCAACTTTTCGTTTTCATCGTACAGAATGTCTGAAAATTCCGTTATGAGTTTTGTGACCTCATTTTTTTCCTCATTGTTGAGGTGGTCTAACCGCATTTTTCCTAAGAATTTTTGTATTTTGTCTCTATTTGTATTTTTATTTTTACTTTTATTCGACTCCCTTGTTTCCCAAGTTTCTTGGAACTCCACTTGCTCAGTGCAAAAGGGTTCCGCTTCATTGTGGTCCAATGACCTTTTTAGGGAAATTTCCCTGTCTTCGTTTCCCAAATTTATAGCGAGGCAATAGGCTTTGTGATCCTGTACATTCACAAGACATTCGGGGATTTCTATGTTTCCCGCTCGACTATAATGCACGAGGGCGGTGCCGTGTTTTACTCCTTGAAGATGGAGTTCTATTTGTCTGGCAGAGCGTCCCTTTAAGGGGAATTTAGATTCCATCTGGGGAACAGAGTGCATTTCTAAAGGGATGTTTAATTTCCCTAATTTTAATTTATTAGTGCCCGTTCCTAACTGCAACGTAGCTCTTAGTTTTTTAAGGGTATCTAGCCCGAGGAGTATATCAAACGAATCGTGAAAGTTAAACATGAAGAGTTTGCAGGGGATTTTCGTTCTCCCAAAGAACTCTTTACTATTCAGCACAATGCTGTGCGTCCCAGAGCTTTCGCTGTGGGCCGTTTTAACTGAAAATTTGTCCTCTCGAATTTTTCCGTTGAACAGCTCCTCTGCAATAGAGGGTTTTATAAAGCTGCTCGAACTTCCGGTGTCGATGAGGATTTTTAAGCCTAGGGGTGAAGTGACGAAAGGTAACTGCTGTGACTTTTCCAGGTGCATAAGATTTATGCGTCTGGTGTCACAGCAGTTTCCCCTAAAAAATGTTCACCGTATTCAGGCATTACTTCTTGTTCCTGAGTTTCTGTGTTATTTAATGTCGTCTGTACACTCATCGGTTCGGGTGTATAGTCGTTTTTGCGGAAATTATTACTTTGTGTTCTCCATTGATTATTGTAGTTAGGTTTAGAAAAGCTTGGGTTCGTAGTGTTGTTTTGATTTTTGGAGGGGTGCGAATAGTTTTGAGGAGGGGGGAAATTATTAGGAATTTTTGAAGGTTGTTTTTGGTAACGAGTGTTGTTAGCATTTTGTTTTTGCGGTGGTTTTTGACTCGAGGTTGAAGCATAGTTTTTTCTGGGGAATTGGTACTCATTTGTTAGAAGGGAGAGGGCTTCATTTAAGTCTCTCGGTGACTTTGTTTTTAAAAGATTTCCCACGAACCCATTCATTCCGTTTAACAAACACCTTAGAGCATATTTTTCCATAAAGGGGACAAGATTTGGGGGGAATTCTATAGGGTTGTTACGAATCTGCGCGATAATCAAATAAAGAGTTTTTTGAACTTCGTCGAAAAATTCGAAATCTGACTTGTTGTTTTGCCGAAGCGTCGATAGTTGATTTAAGAGGGTATAAACGTCCCTCTTATCGTTGAAGGAGGCGAGCAGGGCGCTCTTTACTTCGGCCCAGGTTGACAGGGGCTGGGAATGAATTTTTTGTGCCGCGGGTCCCTTGATTTTCGCGATGATCCCGTTTAAGACGAAACAATTTTGAAAGCTTGTAGGGTCCGCGGGGTCGATGAAGTTTTGAATGAGGATCTCGCTATTTTGGATGAATTTTTGCAAAATTTCCGGTTCCCCATGGAATTCAGGGACCATGTCTAGGTGACATTTTTTAAATTGAGGGGGCTCCAGGGCACGAAGCTGCCTGTGGAGTGCCCTTAATTGTTCCTGGTCCAACGCGACCTCAGCTGGTTGTTGTTGTTGTTGTTGGGCCATTTTTAAGTGTTCGAAATCGGGCGGTGATTTGCAATAAAACACAATGTTTTTTATGAAATCAAGGTTACTCACAGAAGAAGTTGGAGCATTCCGTTTCGCCGATTTCACTGGGTAAGGCGACTTTTTCGGTGCCGTCTTTTTCTCTATTTTTCCAATGTGGCTTCGAGTACTAGTGTCTTTTTTTTTTTTTTTTTTTTTGTTCACGTTGGTTCTCCGGTTCTTCAGGTAGTCTTCCACTGCCGTTAAAACGAACGATTCACAATTGATCGCGAAGACTGTCCCGTACGACTGCGCCAAATAAGTTCGCGAGATCGAAGGTCTCGTTTTTAAAAAAAATTTATTTGATAAACACAAGTGAACGCTTAATTAAGACAACAACTACTGAGCTCTTTTTCGAGCCCTCGGGAAGATTTTATACAATTGCAGAGAGAAAGAAAGCGAAAGGTATTTAGTTACATTATAAAGGGTCGTTTGCCTGTCACATTCCTACAAGGAGAGAAGAGGGTGGAGGTAATAGGCACTAGTAGAGAACTATTATTTTATTTCATTGAGTAAGGAGTTTAGTGGATATAATTTGAATGTAACTGATTTCCATTTTTCTATGCCCAACAGCTTTTATTCGACTCGTTCACAGTCGGCCGCTACGAAGACGAAGGCTGTCCCGACGGTTACATGCAAGTGACGGAATTGGGGCGCCCGTTGACAGAGGGAGGATGGTGCGGTGAGTCCTCAGGGCCGACCGTTTATTTTTCCGAGTCAACGACCATCACGTTAACGCTACGCTTAATTCACATAGCACCGCTCAAATTAAACATCAGGTTTGAGCGACATAATTTGTGTTGTGTTTTTTTTTTTTTTTTTTCTACTACTACGACTAAACAATTTAGGCAAGGACGGGTGGTCAGGCTTTTCAACTATACAAAAGTTTCAATTTTTGCGATTGTTTTCAAAAGTTTAATTAAATCAAAGGATTCACTCGTCTAACAAGCGCCTCGTTTCTACACCAAAAAAGCTTTTCTCGCACTCGAATTTCTCTTTCAATTCAGCCCTTTAACTTTTAGAGGCAAGAGAAAAGGTACGCTACACTTTCCCCACAGATTCAAGCCTCCCCTCATCACCACCACCACCCTTAACTACAAAACTTGACTTCCTTTACATGGAGTACCTCTTGCCTTTGCACGACAACTCTAATATTCACTCACAAACTTAACAACCGCGTCAAAGCTTCTCCTTTTTCGGCGAACATTGAGGAAAAGGCTTTTTTCAACGAACTTTAAGCTCTGTAAACCCGTTAAAGAGTGCGTTAAACGAGGCGTGTTATCTTTTCATTATATTATTTTTTCACAGAGAACGATCACTTATTTTTCACCAATAAAATTTTTTAAAAAAAAAAAAAATAATAGCAAGATCGGTGACTGATTTTCTCCGCTGTAGAAAACGACCGAGTTGCTCGCATTCGTGTTCATCTCATCAACTGTGTTATAGAGTCTCTTCATTTAATAAACTTTGATGATGATGAGAGAGAGTGAGTTGACGCCCTTTTGCGATAGGGTTATACAAGCTCAAGTTGTATAACAAAACACGAGCAAAGCTCAGCCCTTCCTTTCCCGCGCCGAGTCTTGCACATCGCCCTTTATGGGGCGGAGTTCAAGAGTGTGAAAGATGTGATTAGCGCTGCCACATTTTAACCCCCCCCACGTCACTATCAACGTCCCACTTCTATAACACTGTTACCTGCTTCGTAGCATTATACCATTTCAATAAAAATCGCTTTTTTTTTTTCGAGATATAAATTTCTGGGAGATTTGGAAGCGATAACAAGGATGGGCAGCGTCGAGGCACCCATTGAGCGAGGCGTTCACGTTCCCGGCTCATCGTGCAGTCGGACTTACGACGAGTGCTACAGGTAAATATCTTTCCACTTAATAAAACAAATTACGACGAATCCTTAAAATACCCTTTCAAGTTTTAAGTGAAAGTTAATTCTATTTAGCTTGGAGAAAGAGACAGAGAAAGTGTGAGAGAGAAAAATAAAATAACGTTTCCCTTTTCAGTCGTTGTGGGCGAGACGAAAGACTATTTACTTTATCTTCTCTAGCTCAAACAAAGCAGAAAAACTGCATTTCTGTGTTGTGTTTTTTTAAAAAAGAGACAAAAAAAAGAAAAGAGAGAAAGAGACGTCCTCAATTTTCCGGGTCATTCCAAAAGGCTGGGCCTAGCTAAAAGGGACAGAGAGGAAATAATGTCATAAACTATAAAAAGAACCGAAAAAAAAAGAAGAAAAGAGGTAATTTCTGTTTATTTTGTTGATTAACTGATTTTTCCGCAGTACGTTTTTCACGTTGTAAACCTTACAGTGATTGGAGAGAGAGAGAGAGTGAGAGTGAGATTGAGAGGGTTAACCAAGTTAAGATCTCACATATTTTAGCCTCTCGCTATAAGCGTGACGTATAACGTCTATATATTTTCATCTCGCGGGCCCCCCCAGGTGTTGCTTCATCACATTAACTAAATTGGATATCGACCAATATCTGAGCTGAAAAACACGGAATCCGGTTGAAAAAAAAGGATGAGAGATGGTATGACTGTGCTCGTGGGAATAAACGAGGGAGAAAAAGCCGTACTTTTTAAAAAGTATTGTCCTTTTTTCTCTACGTTTCATACTTAATTCATTTCAAAAAAAGGAAAACGTACGCTATAAAACTTGCTTTTGTAGCTCCTCAAAGTGACAAAAAAAAATTAGAGTACTTGGCGCCCACTACAGGGCGAGCCAGCGAGTGCCACTTGTGTCGAGGCTTTTCCTTGGACGTCAGGGCCACCGGGAAAGTTCGTGGGATCCCGGAAAATAGGCCAACGCTGCCAAAGTTACACGAATCACAGTGGAACAGCTTGGCTGATCTTAAATCAGTTTCGATTTTTGGACTCCTCATATAGCCGAGGAGCCTCCAGACTCGCAGTTTCATCAATTTTCGAATTTCGGTTATTTCTTTCAATATCGCGGACGAATTTTTTAGCAATAATTGTCTCTATAAGTGTCGTGATGTGAGCCAAACGATGTTTTCCGAGTCCCTCAGACCACGATCAATCTATAAATTGAGACAGTTATGGCAAAAATGCCCCCCTCTGGATACGTCAAAGCTCCTCAAAGTTACCAAAAATGAGCGTTTTACGTACGTGTCGTTGGCTTCGACCGAATTTCACGTCTCCACAATAAGCCAGTGAGAGCCACATGTATTGTGTCTTAAGGCAACTACTTGGAAATTACAGCTAATGATCATGTGGCCGGCCACTGGATCAAAAATCGCCGCAATACACGGACAAAAGCGGACAAATCACGATAACAACAACAAAAATATCCAACTTCGAAAAGACAGAATAATACGAAACAAATTAGGCCGCTTTACAAGCCATGTTGATGATTCGATGTCACTCACTGTTCTTAGAAGGTTTTCCTCGCAGTGAATCCCGTCCGAGGCTTCGGCTGGCAAGTTTGACGTGGACAGGCCAACATTTGCCTTACAATTCGGGATGAAACAGGTTCCGGTCTTAAGCCCGGACAGGACCGAATTCGGTCTGGTCCAAGTCATTTTTTTTTTGGTGCGGTCTTCGGACCGGGCTGTGAATTATACCGACCGAAAAAAGTCGGTCCTTAAATGACTTAAAGAGAGAAACAGAAAATCGCTATAGGGATTCGTTTCGTGCAAGAACAGCGAGCGTCTAGTGTCTCCAGGTTGTGGCAAACACAAGCCCCAAAGGGTGGATCGGATAACTTTTATAGGAGGGGGGGTATGGAAAACCCTCCCAAAGAATAACCCCTACTCATATCGCCAATTTTCAGCGATTTGACTAGCCCTACTGGCCTATTACGGGCAATCCTGTCGTTACCCGCACTCTTGGATAGGATGTAAACGTGCTGCAAGTTTATTCCCTACAAAAGTGCGGTATTTTTGTGCTTAATAGCCCACAAAATGCATAAATAGAGCATTGTGAGCCAAGAATCATTACCTTTATTTACTTAGTTTCGAATTATCATTTCGTGAACGTTTTCCAGCTATATTTTATTTAAGACTGATATTATAACGAATAAAATCGATAATTCGCATGTAAAGTGACAAAATGCGCTGATTCACAGCTAAAATTAAAACAAAACCAGAAGAAAATTCTAAAAAAAGTGACTACAATGGAGTCCAGGCGTTTATACACATCTAAAGTTGTGAAAAAGTGCCAGTTCACGAAGAAAAAAACAAAAAACTGAAAAAAATAACCGGTTCGTGACCAACATTGGGGAAAAAAGGCTAATTCGTGGCCGGAATTAGGAAAATGTGCTAATTTTTGGTACAATTGAGATGCAGAGCTAATAACGTGACTGTGATTGAGAAAATTAATGGCTGAAAGCGCAAAGAACTATACCTAATTCGCTGATAAAATTGAGAAAATAGGCTAATTAGCACCAACAAGTTGAAAATTCCTATTAGTGACTTCTGGAAGCATCAATGCTAAAATTGAAAAACAAAATGCTGATTGCTGATTCATGCTGGAGAGGATAAATGCGCTAATTCTTGGCTTCAGTTAAGATAAAGTGTTAATTTATTACTGTAACATTGAGAAAAATCGCTAGACCATGGCTAAATTCATTTCTCGGCCGTCGTTGAGAAAAAAAAACTTATATTTCATAGCTAAAATGGAGTAAAATAGCTTACTCGTCTACCCAAATTGAGAAAAGGCACTAAAGTGAACCGTTTAAAGTTCAGATCATCAGCGTCGCTGGCACGTTTGATGACGACGGAAATGGACCAGTTCAACCGGTAGGGTTGCCAACTCGAAATTTTATCAAAATCGGGAGACAAAAGTTTCAAAATCCCAAAATCTACCGGGACAAAGAGGAAAAAAGCCGGACATTTGACTTGCTGTGTTGTCGTGGCGTTCTTGAGCTCGAATAACAACTTTAACCACAAATATTCTGTACAATAATAATGCTCTAAAGACAAAAACATTGAAATATTGAAGGGTGGAGTGCGGCAAACAGATGGATTTGTAAAAGGACCGGTCTGCGGGGGGGGGGGTTCGTTTGAAAGAGGGGTGTCGTGCCTTCACTTTTACGAGAGCATACGCCGCCTTCACTAGTTACCACTTCTTGTTTCCTTCACTCTACAACTCATTATATTTAAAAATAAAAGACTTGGAACGAGAGTGGAGGGGTCTGACGGGTATATAAGAAGCCCGTCAGTCCCTCAAAATGAGGAGTTCCTTTTCAGCTCTCAACGTGCTTATTTTTATTTTCATTGTCCACTATAAAGAAATCTTCATCCGTTGGCGAGTTCTCACTCAACAACCCCTCGGTTTGGATTTCTTTTTACAAACAAGGTGTTCGTTAGCGATTTCTAATCCGGCAACCACTCGGCTCAGAATACATTTGTAGGCGAATCCCCTCACACGTACCGCACGCGCTACATTGGTGACCCTGACAGGATTATCTGGCGCCCGATAATTGAGAATTGTGGACGAACAAGGACAAGGCGATGTCGCCGCTCACATGGTCGCTCAAGAGGCCCCCGGATTTTACGCACCCCGCTTACCACCTTTCTGGGAGGACGACCCTACCTTATGATTTGTGCAAGTAGAAGCGATCTTCTCTTCATGCAACGTAACCGGTCAGCAGAGGCAGTTTCAAACACTGTTGGGACACCTCCCGTACAAAGTTCTCAGTCAAGTGACGGATTTGGTGAGAAGCCCTGGAGATACGCCGTATACGACCTTGAAGAACCGCATTAACTCCATGTTTAGTCAAAGTGAGGAACGTCGCATCGTACGCTTACTCGAGGAAATTCATCTTGGTGACGCTAAACCCTCCCAGTTACTCAGGCAGACGGAAACACTCGCCGGAGCCTCAGCGTCCGATCAAGTCCTCAAAACAGTTTGGTTGCGCGCACTACCTCCCAGGATGAAGACTATACTGGCGTTCCTTGAAGAAGACAATATCAATCGCGGACAAAATCTTCGAATCCGAACAAGACTACAGCCGCCCGATGAAGACACACAACCCTCGTATTGACCAGCTGACGCAAGAAATTCGTGAACTACGTTTGAGTTTGTGTGAAATAATGAAACGCGTCGAACTCGTTCGCCAACCCCTCGTCGAACGCCCAGTACTCGATCTAGAAGCCGATCATCAAAAAATTATCCTCTTTGTTTCTATCACTACCGTTTCAAAGAACAAGCTCGTAAATGCACCTCCCCTTGTACGTGGAAAGGAGTAAAAGCGAGTTCATCAACTGCTGTCGAGGACTCGGAAAACTAATTTCGGCGTCAACTATGACGGGAGTCAACGCCGATGAGTCCACCCGTCGTATTTTTGTCTTCGAAAAAACATCATCATCTTACTTTCTCATCGACACCGGAGCCGACGTATCCCAAAGAAAAAAGGTAGTGTCATTCACGAAGCACAGTTTACACTGCAAGCCGCCAATGGCTCTCCCATCCAAGTACATGGCACAGAGCATCAAAATATTGACCTCGGATTACGCCGATCATTCCCTTGGACCTTTATTTCAGCAGAAGTGTCACAACCCATACTGGGAGCGGACTTCCTCGCTCATTACAAGATTATAGCCGGCCTCAACCAACGCCGCGCCGGTTGACCGACAAGATCACTGGTCTGAGTGTCATTGGCCGACTTCCAAAATCAAACGTCTCAATAGTATCATCGATTCCTAAAACAATGAAATTTCGAGACATCTTCCTAAAGTACCCAAACCTCACTAGACCTATGCCAGTAACAACAGTTAACTCACAAGGAGTTTACCATTACATAGAAACAAAGGGTCAGCCCATCAATTGTAAAGTCCGTCGGTTAGCTCCCGACAAAATGCGAGCTGCGAAAGAAGAATTCTCTCGCATGGTCAATGACGGTATCTGTCGACCTTCCAGAAGTCCTTGGGCCAGTCCACTCCACGTAGTTTATAAAAAGGACGGAAGTCTGCGACCTTGCGGTGACTACAGGTTACTCAACAGTCGTACGATCCCCGACCGATATGAAATACCTAACCTCCACGATTTCACAAATCATCTTCACGGAACAACCATTTACTCAACATTAGACATCAGTCGAGCCTATCATCATATCCCCGTTGCTCCGGAAGACATTCCCAAAACTGCCATATTGACGCCATTCGGTCTTTTTGAATTTGTTAAAATGATTTTTGGACTCAGAAATGCCGCGCAGACTTTCCAAAGGTTTATGGACCAAATCTTTCGCAATATACCTTTTGTTTTCGTTTATCTTGACGATATTTTAATCGCATCTAAAAATGAATTGGAACACAAGGAACATCTGCGGCAAACGTTCGCACTACTGGAGGAACACGGTTTAACTTTAAATTTAGAAAAATGCCGGTTGGGTGAAAAATCAGTCAATTTCCTGGGATACAAAGTATCAGCGAAGGGCATCGAGCCGTTGGAAGAACGCGTTAAAGCCATCACCGACTTCCCCCAACCAAAAACAATAAAGGATTTACGCCGTTTTTTGGGAATGGTCAATTTTTACCGGAGAAGTCTACCCAACGCTGGAGAAGTGCAGAAGCCACTAAATGTTCTTTTGAGTTCATAAAAAAAAAAAAATGACAAAACTCCGATCGAATGGAACCCACCTACGGTCCAGGCATTTGGGGGAACTTAAAGAATTGTTATCCAACGCCACAAAGTTAGCCCATCCGGCAATACATGCCCCGATCCATCTAGTGACCGACGGTAGTGACAGTGGCATAGGTGCCGTACTGGAACAAACTACCGATGGGAATATAGAACCACTTGGATTTTTCTCCAAAGCTCTCAACAAAGGACAAGCCAAGTACAGTACATACGACCGAGAATTACTCGCTATTTACGAAGCCGTAAAATACTTCCGCCCATATCTAGAAGGACGAGAGTTCGTCATCCTCACTGACCATCAGCCATTGATTCACGCATTCAATAAGAATTCAACCGCGTGTCCTAGGAGGTTACGCTATTTAAATTTTATCTCTCAATTCTCCACAAACATCAAATATGGACGAGGAAAGGACAACATAGTAGCTGATACTCTTAGTCGCGTGGAGGAAGTTCGTCTTATCGATGACTACTCATCCCTCGCAAGAGCTCAAGACAACGATCCAATTTTTTCAGCGTTGCGAGCGAAACAAAACCTCAAATTCGAACTTGTCCAGATTCCCGGTACTGAAGTTAAACTTTGGTGTGAAAGCTCTACTGGAAACCTTCGCCCGTATTTACGCGAAGGGCCTATCACTAGGCTTCATCAACTCAGCCATCAGGAGTTAAAGCGTCCAGGAACCTGGTGAGACAGAGATACTTCTGGCCTTCGATAAACATCGACGTTGGCAATTGGACTAATCAATGCACTGCTTTTCAAGTTTCCAAAGTTCATAAACATGCACACACTCAGTCAGGATCGTTCGCCCCTTTCTATAAGCTCGAACATATACATATCGACATTATTGGTCCCCTTCCCGGATGGGAAACGACACTGTCTAACAATGATCGATCGTACCACACGATGGGCAGAAGCTGTACCTCTGAGGAACATTGAAAGCGCAACAATCGCCAAAAAGTTCTTCAAACATTGAATCAGTCGATTTGGTGTTCCCGACGGAATTACGACGGACCAAGGCCGTCAATTCGAATCAGACCTCTTTAACAAGCTTATGAAAATGCTAGGTATTACCAGAATAAGAACAACGCCATACCATCAACAAAGCAATGGAATCATTGAACGTTGGCACCGATCTTTAAAGACTTCAATTACCGCTCACCACGATTCTGTTGATTGGACGAAGTCCCTACCCATAGTACTTATAGGGCTCAGAGCGGTGGTCAAAAGAGAGGACGGGTATTCACCGGCAGAGAGTCTATACAACCGTCCACTGATACTTCCTGGAGAGATTTTTTCTTCGCATCCACCGACAAGAACATACGATGATTTTTTGGGCCAGTAAAGAACTGTTTATCAAAGGAGCTTTAGACCAATGCTCTCACGTTTTTCTACGAAATGAAGGAAAGAAAAAATCATTACAACCACCGTACAGTGGGCCTCACAAAGTACTCGAACGACGAGACAAAACTATACAAATTTTACTTCCAGATCGAGCTATACGAGTTTCGATTGATAGGGTGAAACCAGCATTCTTTCACCCGGAACTTGAAGAAATTTCCCCTATGACTCCATCACCATCAGCTCAACTGGACACAGAAATCGCACCAGACGAGCCGTCAATAGCGCGACCTCAGTTTCTCCAAGGATCCCCACCCACAATATCACAGAATCATCACATTAGAGAACGTCGTACATCGCCATACGTAACCCGGTACGGAAGGATATCAAGGCCTCCCGTCCGATTCGACCCATGTGATCAGTAATATACTTCAAAATCAAATAAAATAAAAATGGTTAGACTCCATTTACCATCATATGGGAAGACGATCATTAGCAACATAATATATAAAAAAAACAAGCATGGAACAACACGAGCGGGGAGCGGTTTAATACTATAAAGAGAAAAAACAGCGGGGGAAAAAGTGGGGACGATTAGCAGCGCTCCCCGCGAACAGGGGTGTACAACTAGGTTGAGTGTGAGGTTTACGGGGGGATCCCCCTCGCCTTGTCCCCTTGCCATCATCCCGTTCTTTTCCTCGTTTGTTTTTTTGTTTTTTTTGTTGTTTCTATGAAAACTGATCTCCACTTTAATTCCGTGAAATAAAGAGCAAAAGAGTCAATAAATTTGGCATCAAGTATGCATGTATTTGCATTTATTGTATAATTTTAATGTTTTTAAACACCAATGCCATGAAATAATTATACTTGGTTTCTTGTCATTATTTTACGTCCTAATAACATGCTGAAAAACTAAAAGCGGCAAGGCCTTTTACAAAAGCTCAAATCTCTTTTTCGAGTTCAATTTGACTGGACTAAGTTTCATTTGTATAGCATGGGCGACACGCAAAAAATATTTCTGGTTTCATTAATACGTTATATGACTGAGTTGTAGAGCTAAACAATGATTTCTAGTGCGGGAGCTATTGAACTTTTCCGTTACAATTTCTTACGCAAATCCATGTACCTATACACATTATACTTCACAACCAATAATTTTACTTCACTTCCCAACCGAAAAAATCATAGAAAAATAAACTTGGATAAAGCCCATTGTGGTATGCTAGAGTACAAATGAGCTCATTCCGGGATTAAAGGACCAGAAATACTTCTGACACTATGTTATTGTTCATCGATCTTGCAAAAAGCTCATTTGTTATTGCGGAGTTCATCTAGCTAATTTGGATAGTTCGTCACTCGTAGCGCTTTGAGTAGTAAATATGCGGCAAATATGTTTTTCTTTTTTCAAGCTCGAGCATTTCTGAGGGTTTGAAGTATACATGATTCGCTTGGCGAAATAACCAAAGCTACCAACTCGCAAATAACTTAAGATAATTCAAGCCCCGTTCAAAAATCATGTGCTTTGCGCCTGTGGAGTTTATGCAGCCTATCAAAACGCTTCATTTTTCGAGGGAATTGTTTGTTGCAGATCGCATACATAGAGCTTGTGAACTAAAAAATGAACATGAAATGCATACAATATAACTAGAAAATCAGAAAATAGGAAAAAGAGGAGATTGTTATCTATTGACCACATTTCAAGGGCCATGGGGATTGGGGTCTTCACGAAATTTACCTTTAGCTCTAAAGCCCCGAATCAAAAACTCCCATTCCTTCCCTCTCTCTACTCGACAGTGCATTACTTTAAGAAAAATTAGTGATTCTTATAAAAAATTAATTCTCACAAAACTAAAGCATAACTCGTACGTTCAAAATGGCAAATTCTAATTGACGTTTAAGCTCTTAAGCTCACCTTAGAGCTAAACTAAACTTTAAACACCTTTGGTCGAACGGGCATTAGTGTAAAATAACTTGAAAATATGGCTAATCAAAGGAAGCAAGAAAATGCTGTAGCTGAAGACGATGGTTGACTTGAGCACAGAGCCTGAACCGAGACTGACTAGAGGCTATTAGTAGGGAGGAACAATACGCTGACTCGGAGTCGCCATTGACATACCTATACAACATAAAAAAGAAAGAACATTATTACACTAGCAATATGGAGTAATAGACCAATAACCAGCGATGTAAAAAGTGCAACTATTTGCATACTTTTCTTACTCAGCGCATAAAATCGATAATAACTCCCTAATAGTGGGAAAAATTGTCTGCCTCCATATGGACGTGACGAAACCGGTGGCATACGCCATCATAACATGTACTTGTGGGGAGAAGTAGCACAAATTCCGGTCAGTTTGGAAAAACGTTGTATTTACGAGATAACGCACATGCAAATATTGGGAAATGAATATTACATTTCATGCTAACAGGTCCTGGGGCCGCGAGCCAAAGGAAAAGTCGGAAAAACCGAAAAAACCCTTAATTTGAAGTTCCGCTTGTCGGTGTCAGGGCACATGGCGTCTATTAGGGAAAAAGGGACAAGTATCTCCAGTAACTAACCTGTTTTTTTTGGTAGATGAATTTGTAAAGACCCCATCTGCTGCACTATGATTTACGGCGAATGGAAAATGCATATAATGAATTTTCATACTTCGTGGTAAGAGCGAACCAGAATTTCACACACGCTGCAGTAGAAAATATTTTTCGGGGTGTGTTCTTACCTGAGGTGACGCTGTTTTTCTGTGACAGCATGAAAACGCCGTTCATCGAATATTTTTTATTATATATGATTTGTATTTCTCGCCCTATTTTCGCTCAGAAAAAAAATTACACTGACACCGAAAACGTATACTCGAAATTAGATGGGTTTTGGGTTTTCAGACTTTTCTATTGGCTCAACGCCACAGGACCCGTTAGCATGAAATGCAATATTCTATTCCCGTGAGTAAAACGTTTTTCCTGACTGCACTTCCCCCTACAAGTGCATGCTTTGATGGCGTCTGCCACCGATTTCGTCACGTCGAAATGTTGGCAGACCATTTTTCCCACTATTAGGGAGTTATCATCCATTTTATGCGTTGGGTAAGAAAAATATGCAAATGGTTGCACTTTTTACGTCACTGGCTCTTGGTCTATAACTTAATTTTTATGATAGCCACCTTTTATCACCTTCATTGTGCTGATCATCTAGCACAATGGTCGCTCATGTCACCCTCGTCACTCCTCACGCTATTTAAATGTCTTGATTCATATTGTAGCCTGGAGAATGGATATATGTTCACATGAATAAAACGTCATTTAGTTAGCTATGAGCGTTTCAACTCACAGATGCTTACTTGAAGTTTTAGTCCAACTTTTTCGTATATCCGCGCGGATCACAGTGGACGCATAAGCGAGGTGAATTTCAGTGACTATGCGGTACTCGTGGCAACAGTGTTAAACTTGGAGTCACTTTTTCATTGGATTACTTTCTTTTCGTTTGGAAACAACTTGTGGCGCATTATTATGAGAGCAAGCCAGCTTTTCTACTTAGAATAAAAGACACCACCATAAAGAGCGAAATCCATTGAGGCACTCATAAATTACCATGCCATTCACCAAGTTGTAGGATGTGAAGGATCAGTACAAGCGAATTCAATTATTTACAACAAATCGGAAGTACTATGTCATACGCTGGTCACGAGCTGAAGCGGAATAGCTGAAAAGGAAGTTAATCACGTTATAAGACTTTATTGATAAATTACGAGTGAGAAGGGTTTGCCCGCTCGTAGGTTTGAGCACTGAGTGAGCGACAGGTAGTTAGAAGTTACATAGTAGGAGACCCAAATAAGATTGGTAAAAGTAAAATAATGCGTGTGTTTTCTTCTAGAATTTATATTAAATAATAATAGCTTCGACGAGAGAGGCTGGTAAGCCAAAATATGGAAAGTATACTTTGGGAAAAGGCAGGCGCTAGTGTCCGAAGCTCAACAGGAACATTTGAACTTTTTTTATTATTATTATTATTTTTTTTTTAATTGAAGCGCCTTCCTATTTCTCTTGGCGCTAGGGCAGAGATTTCGAAATTTTTCTGGAGAGTAACCCCTCAATTTTCAACGAGAATTTCCAATTTGACATTTAAAGAAATGTATGGGCTCCTGAAGAAGTTAAATTGTACTCAAATGAGAAATAAAAAATATAGGTTCCAATTTAGTACAGAAGAGTTGAGCACAAATTTAAGGTACTTCAAGAGCCCATAAATTGTTCCAAAAGGCAAATTTGAAATTTTCGTTGAAAATTGAGGAGGGTTACGAAGATTTCAAAATCTTTGACAATAACCGAGAAAAGTGGCTGATCCATGTTATCTGGCTCATCCTGTACATTTAACATGCCTGAAGATTTTCATGTTCAATTACAATAGCTAATATACTAGATTGTGGCTTACCTGCAATCCGAAGGAATCCTGAAGAAATGCACATTTTTTACATTACCGTCAACCTTGGACCGGCACCCTCTCACAACACATTCATTAAAACCCATCACCAATCAAGAAACTATTTTCTTGCTCAGGAGAAAGTTACAGCAACACAAACAGTTAAATTCTAAAGGAAAATCGCAAAAGTCCAACACACTAGAAAATACAAGAAAAGCTAATTCATTTGACAAGTAACAGCGCCGGTATTCCTTGAGGAAAGGGAACGTTTATTTTTCCATATGGTTGGAAAGTTTGGGGAGCCATCTACCGAGCCCGAGCGAAAAATTCTATAAATCCGGTTTTAGCGCTCCAAGTGAACAGGGGTGTCCACTACGTTCTGTTCCCCGGCCCTACTCGGTATGAGTGATACCCCCGAACACGAGTTCGACAAAATTTTGTCAGAAATGCGGAGTTTAGCCCGGTTAGTCAACAACCCTATTGCTTCCCTACTACATGAACAAATTGCGTGGAGGTCACCACACAAGATGGATCTCAATCAACCAGCTACTGAGAGTAAGGAATACATCCCGACTCCAATTGTACACTTACGAAGATCATCGAGGAACGCAGCGACCCAAACTCCAAAGTACCGCCTACAGTCTCAATTCTTCAAACCAATAACAGAGGTAACCGCAATATCAGCAGTCGATAAGACAACGCAGACCCTCGCAGCAAGCTAGGGGGGGACGGGTGTCGTGCCTTCACTTTTACGAGAGCATACGCCGCCTTCACTAGTTACCACTTCTTGTTTCCTTCACTCTACAACTCATTATATTAAAAAATATAAGACTTGGAACGTGAGTGGAGGGGTCTGACGGGTATATAAGAAGCCCGTCAGTCCCCCAAAATGAGGAGTTCCTTTTCAGCTCTCAACGTGTTTATTTTTATTTTCATTGTCCACTAAAAAGAAATCTTCATCCGTGGGCGAGTTCTCACCCAACAACCCCTCGGTTTGGATTTCTTTTTACAAACAAGGTGTTCGTTAGCGAGTCCTAATCCGACAACCTCTCGGCCCTTCGTTTGTATTCACCTACAAATTCCTCGTCCGAGTGCGAGTCCTAATCCGGCAACCACTCGGCCAGATTCTGCTGTTCGTTGGCGAGCCCTAATCCGGCAACCCCTCGGCTCAGAATACATTTGTACGCGAATCCCCTCACACATACCGCCGGGATGGGAAGTTTGTGTTTCGCACCACTTCAGTCGCCAATGTGTTGTGGTTCGTCGAACACCGTACGTTTTGCGTGAAAGACTACTTTGAGAATGGCCTCATCTCCCTGAGGGGTGATTTAGAGTGGCCAGCGTGGTCACCAGATTTGGCCCTTTGCAATTTTTTCCCGTGGGGCTACCTCAAATCCAAGGTTTACAATGATCGTTCCCAGAACCCTGGAAGCCCACAAGAACAACATCGCCGAAATTCCCATTGGAATGCTCGGAAGAGTCCACGAGAACTTTAGAAAACGGCTTTCACACAAAAAACGTGCGGTGTTCGACGGAGCGCAACATCTTGGCGACTGAAGGTGTGCGAAACACAAACTTCTCATCCCCCTCTTTTAAACGAACCCACCACCAGGCCTGTCCTCTTGTGTCAGGTAGGGCGCCGTTTACAAATTCATCTGTTTGCCGCGCTTCACCCTGTACTACGACAATAGTAGGACGCTTTCGACGTAGAGTAAGATTCCTAACGACTAATCGTTGGTCAGTTTGATGTTAAAGGAGAGGTCCGCGTTTTAGGTTGGAAATAAATTTTTGGGAAAAACAAAAATTACGGCCCCGAGGTTTGAAAGAGCCAAAACTATTAAATCATGGTTTTTGAATGTGAGCCTAATCAGCCAATTTGGTTTTGAAAGAGCGAAAGCCCGCAAAACTTGGGTTTGTGACGCCAAATCAATGCATTTGCTTTTTGAAAGAGCCTCATTTTTGTTTTTCGAACAAGCGAAATTTATGAAACTGATTGTAGAAAAAACTTGGGATACGAAATTCGTTTTTTGAACGAACGAAATTACGCAAAATTAGGGTCCTTTAAGCAGATAATAGCAAAAACTCGTGAATTAAGGTTTTGAAGAAGCAGAATCCGCGATTTTGTTTATGAGAGAGCGAACATTTTCAGTGAATTTTGGGTTCAAGCTGCCAAATCAAGAAATTTGTGTTTTCGATGTTAGCTTTTCGAATTGGTCGAAGCCGTGTACAACTGTGGACTCCAGAAAGAGCCAAACCCACGAAATTTGGTGAATAAAGTAACCAACATCTGTGAAATCGTGGTTGAAATGCGCGAAATCCACAAATTTAGGTTTTGAATGAAAATAAATCCGCAAAATTTGGGAATTTATAAGACCAAAATTGACGAAATTTAGGTTTGGAATACTGCAAAATAGGTATTTTGAAGTTTAAAATAGCCAAATTCGTTGTCTGAATTAGCAAAACCTGCAAAACTGATTTCAGTTAGAAATAAAATCACGAATTTTTCGTTTTAAACGCTCGGACATCAGTGAAATTGGGGTACTAAATAACAAAATTCGTGAAATTTTATTTTGAAGGTGTCAAATTTGAAACATTAAATGTTGAAGCATTTGGTTATGACAAATCAACAGCGAAAATGTGAATATAAAAAGCAAGAATCACGAGTTTTGTTTTTTCGTCATTATTTTTTCACAAATTTTGGTTGATGACGTAACCAAACCCGCGCGAAACATATTTTACGAAGAGGCAAAGCCACGAAATTTGGTTTTTCATCATGCATAATTCCCCAGTCAGGGTAAAGGAGCGAAGTCCACGAAATTGGGTGTTGAAGCAAGAAAAGTTCGTGAAATTGGTTGTTTAAAGAGCGAACCCCACGTAATTTGGGATTTAAAAGCGAGAAAATCAGCAAAAATGGTGTACGAAATAACAAATATTAGTGGAATTTGGTTTTTAAGGTGCCAAATTTGAAACGTTTGTACATGGAAGAGTGAAAATTTCCAGCCAAAATTACAAATTTTTTTTTTTTCGCTCATTTTTTGCGAAATGAGTTTTTTTTATTAACCAAGCCTGTAAAACTGTTTATTTAAAGAGCAAAAGCCCAGAAATTTGGTTTGTGAAGAAGTAAATTCCACGAAATTTGGGTTTTGAATTAGCAAACCCAGAAATTGGGATTAGAACGACATGAATCCACCAAATTTAATTGTGGTTCTCTGGAGGTGGAATGGCCAGCAACGAATTAATTCGTCCCGGGTCGATTCTAATTTGGAAATAACGTGACCCAGGTAATTGATTTTGGTACAACCTATCGACATCTTTTTAGGGTTGACCGTCAGGCCAGCGTCCCAAAACGTCTGTCAAAATGAATACCCCGACCTACACAACTTTAATAAGAGTAGCCACATGGAATTGCAGGGGCATAACCAACAAATATCACGAACTAGAACTCTTCGTCAAACAAAATTGCATCGATATTCTCATGGCAACAGAAACTAAGCTCTGCCCACAAGTAAAATTTTACATGCCCGGATTTAAGGTGTACCGATCTGATCACCCATCTGGAAACCGGAAAGGGGGCTCGCTATTGCTAGTTAATACTCACCTGCCTCACCACGAACTATGGCAAAATTTATGTATCCCCTCAAAACATAGACATAGCTATTAGCAACCTAACTAAAATAATTCAAGTGGCAGCTACTTCCGCTAGCTCTAACTCAACCTCTCCCTACCAAGCGTCACGAAACCGTACTCCTCCGAATATAGCACTACTACTGAACGTCAAAAAAGCGGCCAAATCCCTCTGGTTATCTACAAAGTACCCCGCTCACAAACGGGCATTTAATAAGGCCTCTGAAGAGCTTCGCACCGCTCTATCCAAACACAAAAGAGAAACCAAACTCCAGGAACTAGCACTATTAGATAGCAACAATGAAACATTGTGGAAGAAGACACGATCTATCACCTGGACTCCAACTATAATTCCACCACTATGGCACAACAATACCTGGCATTCATCTCCTGCAGAAAAGGCGGAACTGTTCTCGTCAATACTAGAAACTCAATTTGCACCAAATCCTACACAAAACGCATACTTCAATGAGCAGATCGAACAAAAGCTGGACGAACCTTTACAACTCTCGCCTTTTAAAGAATTCTTCACACCAACCCAAGTGAATTCCGCCATTGCCAAATCGCACTCAAAAAAAGCACCGGGAAATGACAACATCGTCCAACCACTACTAAAAAATCTCCCACGTAAAGGATTAGTCCTACTAACATATATCTACAATGCCATAGTACGTTCGGGGTTTTGCCCTCGACAATGGAAGCATGCTACTGTTATTATGCTGAAAAAACTAGGAAAACCCAAAAATGACCCCAGTAGTTATCGCCCCATAAGTTTGCTCTCCTTATTATCAAAAACATTAGAGCGACTCCTACTCCCCAAAATTCTCCACCACCTGTAGCCTATCCTTCAACCATCGCAGTTCGGTTTCAGGCAAAGTCATTCATGCGCACAACAACTACACAGAGTAGTAGACCAAATCCTGGAAGCATACGAAGATAGGAAGTTCTGTGTCGGTCTATTCATTGACATAGAAAAAGCATTCGACAAGGTTTGGCACCAGAGTCTACTAGCTCGCCTGAAAGTGTTGCTAACTGACACATACTACCGGTTAATGCAGTCGTACCTTTCTCAACGAACCCATACGGTCAGGTGCAACTCCTACGCGTCTCGGAGTCGCTGCATCACTGCTGGAGTACCTCAAGGAAGCGTTATCGGTCCGCTCCTATACCTATGCTTTGCATCAAACATGCTGTTTGACGATGGTTCAGTTAAGAACGACTATGAAGAGAAAGGCAAGAAAATTAAAACGATGAGAACGATTAATTGCTCTATTGTTCAAAAGCATTTTTTTTGACAACAACAATAATAAAAATTTTTTCCATATGGGGAAATTAATCAGTATTTTGAACATGCTGCCGCCCCGAAGTTGGGTGATCAATTCCGGATGTTGGGTTTTCATCTTCTTCAGGAAACGGACAGATCTTCGTAATGGCCCTCTTCAAAACTCCGTCTTGCATCTTGAGGGTGACGACTCGAATTAAATTATCTTGTCCACGGTGAACTTGGATTATTCTTCCCAGCTTCCATTTCAAGGGGGCAATGTTCTCGTCTTTTAAAAGAACCAGTTGTCCAATTTCAAGATTTTTTGATGACTGCTTCCATTTTCTCCTTTGCTGAAGTTCATTTAGATACTCTTGTGACCACCTCTTCCAAAAGTGCTGTTTCAACTGCTGGAGATATTGCCACCTGGACAAACGATTAATATTTAGGGACAATAAATCTGCTTCGGGTAAAGCCGTAAGGGAATCTTCAATGATAAAATGACTTGGAGTTAAAGGGAGGAGGTCCGAAGGATCCGACGAAAGTGGAGTTAGAGGCCTGGAGTTTAGACACGCCTCTATCTCAGCTAGAAGGGTGTGCATTTCAGTGAGAGTCAGATTAGCACAACCAACTGTTCTCTTCAGGTGGGTTTTGACGGATATCACTCCAGCTTCCCATAAGCCTCCGAAGTGGGGGGAACGCGGTGGAATGAAGTGCCAAACAATATTCTTTTGACCTAGTGCTCTGGCTACCGTATCTTGATGGCTTTTTGATTGAAGAAGTTGGTAAAGATCTTTCAACTGTGAGTTAGCCCCTATGAAATTAGTTCCATTGTCGGAATAAACCGACGATGGTATGCCTCGTCTGGAACAAAAACGAGTGAATGCTGCTAAAAATGAATTAGTCGTTAAGTCTTCTACTAATTCCAGGTGAATTGCTTTAGTAGATGTACAAATGAAAAGGGCTATGTACATTTTAATAGGATTACTTTTCCTCAACCTTGAAAATTTGACGAAAAATGGACCACAGTAGTCTACACCGGTATGAGTAAATGGTCGCACAGGCTCTGCCCTGAATTTTGGGAGAGATCCCATAAGTTGGTTGGCAGATCTCGGTGCGCTTCGGAAACACTTCATGCATTGCCTGACAATCTGTTTTGTTAGTTTTCTTCCATTTACCAACCAATTTTCCTGCGAGTATCAAAGGACCCAACAGGCCGATTGGATCGAAAATTTTCGAAATGAACGAAAGCACAGATCGTTTTGTATGCACTGTGTTTTCATTTATCTCTGGAAAAGAAAAGTGGTACTTGAACGAATCATTACAGGGATTCCAGAGAAGACCTAAAGTTTTGACGTGTTCGTCCTTTTGTTGGAAATTGTCGTCTTGTAAGGCGAAAATTGCGCTATTCTCAATGTCCTCGGGAGGCACCGACTCCAATAGAGATGGGTGGTTAGCTGACCATTTTCGGAGATGAAATCCTCTCCTTTTTATCATTCTAATTAATTGGTTTTGAAGTTCAAGGGCATTGTCGAGTGAGCTTGCACCAGATAAAATGTCCATGTAGAAATCAGTGAGAGTGGCATTCCGAGCTAACGGAAAGTTATCTGATTCATCTAGAGCTAATTGTTGCAATGTCCGAGTCGCTAGAAAAGGGGCACTTGTTGTTCCGTATGTCACTGTAGTGAGTTGGTAAGTTTTTAACTCGTCATTGCAATTTTCACGCCATATTATTTGTTGTAGATTGTGTTGGTTACTTCCGATTAATATTTGTCTATACATTTTTTCAATGTCTGCCGTGAAACAATAAATGTGTTTTCGAAACCTGATAATAATTTGAAACAAGTCTTGTTGGATTTTCGGCCCAGACAAAGAAACGTCGTTTAAAGATAGACCACTTGATGTTTTAGCTGAGGCATCAAATACCACGCGAAGTTTGGTGGTGGATGAGGACTCACGAATAACAGCATGGTGGGGCAAAAAATACTCCTTGACAACTTTGTTACCTGATTTAGGATCGGCCCTTCTCATATGTCCTAGAGCTTCATACTCTCTCATAAATCGAACATATTGATCCCAAATTTCCGATTGAGTTGAATACTTTCTTTCCAGCGATAGGAATCTTTGAACTGCGAGAGATTTAGATTCCCCTAATAAATGCAAATTTTGTCTGAATGGCATTTGTACGACATAACGACCATCTGGATTTCTAGTTACGGTATCCTTGAAATGTTTCTCACACAGGTGATCTTCACCTGTTAGTGAAGTTTCCTGACCAAAATTTTCCATCTCCCAAAACTTCTGAATGCTATTGTTTAGACTATCAATGGACACAACGTGACTCAAGACACTTCCGCTAGACGTTATTTCCGACGGGAGAGATATGTTCCCTGCGACAACCCATCCTAACTTGGTATCGCGAAGAAATGGTTGATTCTCGCTCAGCCGTAATTGACTGTCTCTAATCAACTGCCAAAAAATATCAACACCCAACAGTATATCAATCCTGGATGGATGATTGAACGACGGATCGGCTAGCTGGAAGCCTGATGGAATTTGCAAAAAATTAGGATCTATCTTGATGTTTGGATATGGACTTGTGATTATGGACAGTACAAAAAATGAAATATTTTGTTCGAAATCTGAGCAACGTGACTTAATAGTTGCGTTTGCGACACCATGAACTTGTGTGGGCGACGCATTTATCCCTTTGACTGACAGCGAAGCCTTGCCGATTTTTGAATTTAACCGCTCGGCCAACGATTTCGACATGAAATTCGATTGGGAACCACAGTCTAAAAGTACTCGAGCAACTAATGTGAAGCCGTTCGAAACGGTAACATCTACGAATGCAGTAGATAGCAATGAGTACGACTGAATGTTCGATGAACAAGATTGATTAAGGGCAACGACAGATTCTGAACTTTTATTAGGGGGGACTTCGGAAGTACTACTCCCCGCCGAGTGATGCTGAACTCCGCTTGTGGATTTTAAGCACAACAATGTATTGTGAGGACGGCTGCAATTTTTGCACGTACCTCCGCGACAACTTTTGAGTGAATGTCCTGATTTAAGACACGAAAAACAAAGATTCATTGCTTTGACTTTTTGAATTCTATCCGAAATTGGTAGTTTGAGAAAACCCTGACATTTGTAAATCGGATGAGACCTCCGCAACAAGTACAACTACTAGACGACGACGACGACGATGACTGAGACGACACGAAACTACTTTGATTCTTGAATTTGTTTCGAAAATGGGAATGAAATGGTTTTACTGATGACGACGATGAAGGACGTGGTAACGATGAAGAACTAAGACCTTCAAGGATTTGGATCCTCTGTTGGATGAAATTGGTAAGGACTTTTACAGTGGGTAACGAATCGAAAGGGATTCTTGATTTCCACTCCCGAAGTGTGATTGAATCAAATTTTGATGTGACTAGATAGACTAGGAGACTATCCCAAGAATCAGTGGGTTGCTTGAGGGCTGTTAATGATCTCAGGTGTTTTGAGAAGTCATTTAGTAAGACTCGCAAAGCTTGGGACGACTCTGTTTCAATTTTGTCTAATTCAAAAAGCGCTTTGATGTGTTTTTGGATGATAAATGACTCGTTATGATAACGTTCGCGTAAGAGATTCCAAGCGACTGCATAATTGAAAGTTGTCATTTCTAGCGATTGAATGATTTCGGATGCTTCTCCTACTAAGCATGACCGAAGGTAATGCAATTTTTGAATATAATTCAACTGGATATTTGAATCATTGAATGTATCAACGAAATGAACGAATCGGAAAATGAGAACCAATCGTCGAATGAACCATTGAAAGTGGGGAGATTGATTGTGGGGAGTTTAACGTTTTTGAGTGAGTCTCCCTGATACAGGGTATCCGGTTCCACAGTTGCAGCGTTAGTCTTTTGACGAACGACTGATTGACACGATACTGAATTGTTAGCTGAATTACGAGATGAATTACTAACCGACGAATTAAATTTGCTTTTGGATTGACTCTTAATGATATTTTCAGCTACAGAAGTGAATTCGTAATAGTCATTTTCGAAACTTACGCGTTCATCTTCGTCACTTTCGTTACTTTCAATAAGCTCAATCTCGTTTTGAATTTCTTCAAATTCGTTAAGGATAGGGTGAATATTGTCTAAACGGCGCTCGAGAATTGGCGAGATATGTTTTGAATCTTGTAAGACGGCCTTTGATTGTGCTCCGTTTTTTAATTAGAGACTCCATTTGAAAAACAATGATGAATGAAACAGTGTACAAAATGAAAATAGTACGATGGAACGATTACTACTTTTTCCGATGACCGAGTGAAAAGTAGAACGTATGAAAGTCCGCGCGAAGAACACTGATGCGACAATGACGACGAAAACTAAAGAATTGACAGCGACGGATCGCTCAAAAATTGATGCAAAGGTTGCGACGACGAAACGAAATGTGATGTTAACAGCGATGGGACGCTCGACAAATTGCAACGAAATAGCTGCGAAAACAAAATGAAAGTGATTAATTGACAGCGACGATTCGCTCGAAAAATTGATGAGATGACAGCGACTGGTCGCTGCAAAACTGCGATGAAGCTACTTCGACGAAACGAAAATTGACGAATTCAAAGCCAATACTCTTATAGCCGTATCTCACCACCCGGAGGACCAGAATGTTTGACGATGGTTCAGTTAAGAACGACTATGAAGAGAAAGGCAACAAAATTAAAACGATGAGAACGATTAATTGCTCTATTGTTCAAAAGCCTTTTTTTTGACAACAACAATAATAATAATTTTTTCCATATGAAGAAATTAATCAGTATTTTGAACACATGCCAACCAGAAATGATATAAAGACAATGCAGTTTGCAGACGACGCAGCTCTTCTCTGCTCCAACAGCGATAAAAACACCACGACGGCTAATCTTCAAGAACTCTGCGACAAATTAGGAAGATGGGCTCAAGATTGGAGAATCTCACTAAATCCGAATAAGTTACAGGCAGTAACATTCACTTACCGACGCAATTTCCTCACCCCAAACTTACAGCTATTAAGCTCTCCCATACCCCAATCAGAGAAAGTGCGATACCTAGGAGTCAACCTGGACAAAAGATTAACATACAATGCTCACGTCACTGAAACATTGAAAACTTGCAGACACAGGTTTCACACCTTAAAACCAATCCTAGGAAATCACTCTCCCCCTAGCACTGGAAACTAAAAGGCTGATCTACATAATGCTTCTTCGCCCCATCTGGATGTATGGAAGTGGGATCTGGGGTGGAGCTTCAAGATCGCAAACTCAAAGAATCCAGGTATACCAAAATCGAGTTCTGCGCTATATTTCTTCGGCTCCATGGTACGTACGCAATACAAATATCCACAAAGACCTAGATATACTCTCCGTGGAAGACGTGCTCACCCAAAACTACAAGCGTCTAATCAACAGAATGGTACAATGAGCTCATTTCAGAAATTCCACGATTGCTACCACAACCACGGTCAGAAAGAAGACTCAAAAGAAGACATCACAGCGACAGGGTAGACATTTAGCTACCAATCAACTGTCCCAATCGTCCCGCTATGTACCTCAAATTTGTCAAATATGGTTCACCTAGGATCTAACTTGAGTACTTACGAATATTAAGGCCAAGCTACTGAGCTACTGGGCTACGAACAATTCGGGATTTTTTATTTTTATAAAGCGTTGATTCGCGGCTAATATTGAGAATATAAACGCTCTTTTGCCGCTGAAATTAAGAAAAATACAGCAATTATTAAGGCAACCTGGACGGCAATGAATTATAAAGGCAACTTTGCGGCCCCTAAAATATGGAATATGCGCTAACAATAATAAAAGGTTTGAATTGAGCGCAGGCGCGCAAAACAATGTGCTCATCTTGGGGCAACCATCATGGAACAGCGCCAACTCGTAGGAAAATCGAGAAAAAAAACACTAATTCGCGGCTAAAAATGGGAAAAAATTCTAGTTTGCAGCCATTTAATTGAAAAAAATCACTTCACGGCTATAAATTGAGAAAAAACAGTCAAAAATCGCTCAGGAGGCTGATATTGGGAAAAACGCCGAATTATGATTTATAGAGTGACCAGAATTGTGAAAAAGTACTAATTTGCTTGCGGAAAATGGTAATTTTTCTGAGGGAAATCTGTTTTTTTTTTTTGTTTTTTTTTTTTTTTTTGGGGCGGCATTTCAAGATTGTTTTGGTTTTTAGGAACAAAATGTTTAATTTTAATGCCAGTCAACCATTTTTTAAAGGGGTGAATTGAAGGTTTCCGAGTAGCTATGATATCGACTTTGAGGAAATCGTAATTGACAAAGTGGCTGGGGCATTGTTTCGTAAAAATAATGATTTTATCATTTATGATAGAACCCCTAAGATAAAATCCTAGATCCGCCACTGGAGTCAATAGAAATAGCTTGATTTCTATGAATAGTTCCCTATTTATCCCATATTTACCTTCTAAAATGAGAATAAGACGCTTCTTATGCAGCATCCCTGTATATTTACACAGTTACTTATACTTATTTTTTTGTATTTTAACAGGAAAAAATGTCAAGTACAGAGCCCTAATTTCCCTGGGCTGTATCCGAGGAACGTGACTTGTTATTATCATATAAAGCAAAAATCGGTTCCTACGTGCAAGCACGCAATGATCAGCGTAAAAGACAATTTTATCAGGATAAAAAGGTAAGCCCATCGATTTTCCAAGGATAATCCGTTTTTTTCTTTTTTTTTCCTATACTGAACCTAGAACAGATTCCTTCTCAATACGTTTCTTTTCACCAATCCTCTCCCTTACACCCCCCTCCCTCCCAAACACACACAGTCCACGTGTTTTCGTGAGGTGTCAGTTTCAAAAGGAAGAAAAACCTTCGATATCTTCCCACTATAACAATCTTTCCATTTTTTTTTTATTAAACCCCAGATTTGTCACTCACTCACCCCTCTGATACAATTCAATTCACTCAGTTTGTTGTCCATTTTGACGTAATTTTCCCTGTCCCAACCTTTCATCACAGGCTGCAACTATTAAAGAAAACCCTGAGGCATGATCGTAAAGTTTTTTTTTTTTTTTTGGGCGGCATTTCAAGATTGTTTTGGTTTTTAGGAACAAAATGTTTAATTTTAATGCCAGTCAACCATTTTTTAAAGGGGTGAATTGAAGGTTTCCGAGTAGCTATGATATCGACTTTGAGGAAATCGTAATTGACAAAGTGGCTGGGGCATTGTTTCGTAAAAATAATGATTTTATCATTTATGATAGAACCCCTAAGATAAAATCCTAGATCCGCCACTGGAGTCAATAGAAATAGCTTGATTTCTATGAATAGTTCCCTATTTATCCCATATTTACCTTCTAAAATGAGAATAAGACGCTTCTTATGCAGCATCCCTGTATATTTACACAGTTACTTATACTTATTTTTTTGTATTTTAACAGGAAAAAGTGTCAAGTACAGAGCCCTAATTTCCCTGGGCTGTATCCGAGGAACGTGACTTGTTATTATCATATAAAGCAAAAATCGGTTCCTACGTGCAAGCACGCAATGATCAGCGTAAAAGACAATTTTATCAGGATAAAAAGGTAAGCCCATCGATTTTCCAACGATAATCCGTTTTTTTCTTATACTGAACATAGAACAGATTCCTTCTCAATACGTTTCTTTTCACCAATCCTCTCCCTTACACCCCCCCCCCCCAAACACACACAGTCCACGTGTTTTCGTGAGGTGTCAGTTTCAAAAGGAAGAAAAACCTTCGATATCTTCCCACTGTAACAATCTTTCCATTTTTTTTTTATTTTAACAGGAAAAAGTGTCAAGTACAGAGCCCTAATTTCCCTGGGCTGTATCCGAGGAACGTGACTTGTTATTATCATATAAAGCAAAAATCGGTTCCTACGTGCAAGCACGCAATGATCAGCGTAAAAGACAATTTTATCAGGATAAAAAGGTAAGCCCATCGATTTTCCAACGATAATCCGTTTTTTTCTTATACTGAACATAGAACAGATTCCTTCTCAATACGTTTCTTTTCACCAATCCTCTCCCTTACACCCCCCCCCCCCGCCCAAACACACACAGTCCACGTGTTTTCGTGAGGTGTCAGTTTCAAAAGGAAGAAAAACCTTCGATATCTTCCCACTGTAACAATCTTTCCATTTTTTTTTTATTTTTTTATAGAAACTGTTTTTTTTTTTTTTTTTTGGGAGCGGCATTTTCAAAGATTGTTTTGGTTTTTAGGAACAAAATGTTTAATTTTAATGCCAGTCAACCATTTTTTAAAGGGTGAATTGAAGGTTTCCGAGTAGCTATGATATCGACTTTGAGGAAATCGTAATTGACAAAGTGGCTGGGGCATTGTTTTCGTAAAAATAATGATTTTATCATTTATGATAGAACCCCTAATATAAAATCCTAGATCCGCCACTGGAGTCAATAGAAATAGCGTGATTTCTATGAATAGTTCCCTATTTATCCCATATTTACCTTCTAAAATGAGAATAAGACGCTTCTTATGCAGCATCCCTGTATATTTACACAGTTACTTCTACTTATTTTTTTTGTATTTTAACAGGAAAAAATGTCAAGTACAGAGCCCTAATTTCCCTGGGCTGTATCCGAGGAACGTGACTTGTTATTATCATATAAAGCAAAAATCGGTTCCTACGTGCAAGCACGCAATGATCAGCGTAAAAGACAATTTTATCAGGATAAAAAGGTAAGCCCATCGATTTTCCAACGATAATCCGTTTTTTTCTTATACTGAACATAGAACAGATTCCTTCTCAATACGTTTCTTTTCACCAATCCTCTCCCTTACACCCCCCCCCTCCCAAACACACACAGTCCACGTGTTTTCGTGAGGTGTCAGTTTCAAAAGGAAGAAAAACCTTCGATATCTTCCCACTGTAACAATCTTCCATTTTTTTTTTATTAAACCCCAGATTTGTCACTCGAGCCCTCTGATACAATTCAATTCACTCAGTTTGTTGTCCATTTTGACGTAATTTTCCCTCTCCCAACCTTCATCACAGGCTGCAACTATTAAAGAAAACCCTGAGGCATGATCGTAAAAGTTTTTTTTTTTTTGGGCGGCATTTCAAGATTGTTTTGGTTTTTAGGAACAAAATGTTTAATTTTAATGCCAGTCAACCATTTTTTAAAGGGGTGAATTGAAGGTTTCCGAGTAGCTATGATATCGACTTTGAGGAAATCGTAATTGACAAAGTGGCTGGGGCATTGTTTCGTAAAAATAATGATTTTATCATTTATGATAGAACCCCTAAGATAAAATCCTAGATCCGCCACTGGAGTCAATAGAAATAGCTTGATTTCTATGAATAGTTCCCTATTTATCCCATATTTACCTTCTAAAATGAGAATAAGACGCTTCTTATGCAGCATCCCTGTATATTTACACAGTTACTTATACTTATTTTTTTGTATTTTAACAGGAAAAAATGTCAAGTACAGAGCCCTAATTTCCCTGGGCTGTATCCGAGGAACGTGACTTGTTATTATCATATAAAGCAAAAATCGGTTCCTACGTGCAAGCACGCAATGATCAGCGTAAAAGACAATTTTATCAGGATAAAAAGGTAAGCCCATCGATTTTCCAACGATAATCCGTTTTTTTCTTATACTGAACATAGAACAGATTCCTTCTCAATACGTTTCTTTTCACCAATCCTCTCCCTTACACCCCCCCCCTCCCAAACACACACAGTCCACGTGTTTTCGTGAGGTGTCAGTTTCAAAAGGAAGAAAAACCTTCGATATCTTCCCACTGTAACAATCTTTCCATTTTTTTTTTATTAAACCCCAGATTTGTCACTCGAGCCCTCTGATACAATTCAATTCACTCAGTTTGTTGTCCATTTTGACGTCATTTTCCCTCTCCCAACGTTTCATCACAGGCTGCAACTATTAAAGAAAACCCTGAGGCATGATCGTAAAAGTTTTTTTTTTTATTAAACCCCAGATTTGTCACTCGAGCCCTCTGATACAATTTTCGTTTCAGGCGTCTGGAAGCGCGAGGAGGTCTAGGACTAGAGAGGATGCCACTGACGAGGGAATTCGGGTGAGCATTTATGCGGTTCGCTAAGCTCTTGTAGGTTGTTGAGAGTGTTTGAAGAACGGGGTTTATGGAGAGATCCGTGCGAAAAGTTTCATTTCTCACGTACCAGGGTGCACCAGTGAGCAAACGCAGCGCTCGTGATTGTACGGTTTCAGGGGTCCGGTTAACTGGTCCGTGAGGCGGGAAAAAGAGGGAGGACTGGTCCGAACCCCCTGGATAAGTGGTCCGCGAACGCTGTCAAAACTGACCAGGGGAAGTGGTCCGCGAGTGTACAAGTGGTCCTTAGAGAAGTGGTCCTCAGGTGACTAGTGGTTCGCGAGGTTCTGAAGTGGTCCTCGGTCGCAAACACAAAGTTTTCCTTCCCACTTGTACAGACTTAGGACTGTCTTCTTAAGAAGCTGTGGTTAACAATTTTGTGTTTGTAGCAATGCCGTGAAAGGCATCTTGTCGAAAGTACACATCACACAAAATAACCTAATACTAATGAATGAATGAAGTCGATAAGGTCAATGCCGTGGAAGGCATCTCGTCTAACATCAGTTAAATATGTATTCATTCATTCGTCTTCGTTAAAGCGAGGTCTGAGCTTAGCGCTAACTTTTTTCACGTATTTATACAGGGGAAGACCTTCCGAACGTTTCCTAATATATTTGTCTATCCACTTGTGGATGGTTGTGTTCACCACTCGCGAATATCACTTCCCCAGCGACGACTTTCAAAAACGCGGCACATTTCGTTCGCTGTCTTTTCGCGCATGACCACCTTTCTCCGTCTGACAATTTTCGGTGAAGACAATACCGGAAGTTTTCCCGAAAAATTACATTCTTTCCCCGTTGTGAGCCACCTGGTACAATTATAGTGGGATCCGTTTTAATACTGATAGCACTCGGTTCTCACTCGGAACAATGATTGACCGTTATGCGCTATCGCACAGAAACCTTGACCTACAAACTTGTTTTGAGAAACAAACAAAAACATCGTCGAGGACCGTGCCAGTCCTCCCGGACCACCTATGAATGATTCGTTTCACCCTTACGTGCAGACCACTTCTTACGATGCGGACCACCTCTTCTGTTCACTTTCTATCCCGCCCTTTTCATTTTTGACATGCTGCGGACCACTTGGGTGACTCCCCGGTTTCAATGCGTTTGATCTGAGTGTTGCAGGCTGAGCTCCAGATGTCGCTCCCGTACAGCCAAATCGGTCTAATCAGCGTCAGATATAAGAGTCGTTTGACATCAAGAGGGATGTTGGCACTTGTCAGTAGGAAGTAGAGTTGTCGAATTCTATAACGCACTTTGCCAACGGTTTCACTTATATGGGGTTTCCAGGTTAAACGGCTGTCTAGTGTAAGGCCTAGGTACCTGACTGAGTCAGCTGTCTCTATTTGTTGTCCTTGGAGGATTAGATTGGGTATGACTACAGCTCTTTTAAACGTGAAGCAAACCAAGCGTGTTTTATTTGTGCTAATGCTTATTTTCCAACGGTTGGTCCAAGCGCTCAAGAGATTTACATACTCCTGAAGTGTTGCAAGTGCCTGCTCTCCGGAAACGTGCCTGATTAGAATGGCCTGGTCATCTGCATAGTGTGCAATGGTTGCATCCTGGCACCTGGGGAAGTCGTGTGTAAAGAGGTTGTAGAGGAGGGGGCCTATGATGCTTCCCTGGGGGACTCCAGATCGAACAGCGTGTGATTTGGAGATAGAGTTTTTGTATTTAACGGCATAAGTCCGGTTGAGTAGGTAGGACTGAAGAATTCGGTAGTAAGTGTCTGGTAGGTGAATTTTAAGCTTGGCTAGCAGCCCTTTATGCCAGACTCGGTCAAACGCCTTCTCAACATCGAGGAATAGACCAAGGCAGACCTGCTTGTTCTCATAGGCTAGGAGGATTTCGTCTACCAACGTTTCATCACAGGCTGCAACTATTAAAGAAAACCCTGAGGCATGATCGTAAAAGTTTTTTTTTTATGTTTGGAGGAATGGTGAAGTGAGGACATTTCTACTTTATTAATATACTGTAACAAATGTGGCAAGGAAGGTTGATAAATTCAGTCAAGTAGTGAAAGTCGTTAAATTATCATTTTATTACTAGGTTTAAGGTATCAGAGTTTATAAAACACGGTGGAAAAGAGGTGGGAGAATCCTGTTTCATTGTTAAACAGGGGATTCAATCTCTTTAAAGGATTCCCCGAATATAAACAACCCTCACTCTACCATTGAAAGAAAAAAATTAATAAATATTTTCGCCCTTTCATCACGCCGTACGAATTTTTCACTTTGAACGCCCGTTTTCTGTCCGTTTAAAACACAAAGGTCCGTCATTGCCGGTCTCAATAAAACTGTCCTGTTCACACGAACCGATTGTAACGTCCACGAAGATCACCTCGCCTTCTATGACGGTGCGACGGAGAGTGACATCCTTTTGACACGCTACTGCGGCGGCGGTCTCCTTCCACGCGTCACGGCCCGTGCCCCAGTCATGTTGGTCGTTTTCAAGTCCGGTTCCTACGCCGTCCCAGACGGTCGACCTCTTCAGGGGTTTTCCTTTCGTGTCAACGTCGTCTACGCTGACTCTGACTCTTTTGATTTCGCTTCGAATCCTTTCAAGTAAGTTTTTTTTTGTTGTTGTTGCGGTTTAAACGCCGCGATATTCGTTTTTTTTTACGTCACATCTTTTATGGATCGATGAATAAACAAAGCGGTGGGTTATTATGTTTCTCAAAAAAATAAATAGGAATACAAAATTGTTTTTCCTCGGCCTTTCTACTTGCTTCAATTCTATTCACTTGCCTGCAAAGGCTGCCGAGAAGTGGGGAGGTGGGGTTTCTCCAATTTTTTCTGCTATACTCGGTTGACGATCCAATGATTTGTATTTTGCTTAGAATTCAACAGTGGAAATCCAATCGATTCCCCCTCTTGCCGCTTGCCATCACAAACACTCCTATTTACGTCCCTCGGTTTTCCATCATGCAATATCGAACAGGTGGACCCAATTTTAGAATTTCAAGGAATATATTTGTAATACAAGGACGAAAAGGATTACCTAAGTTTGAAGTAGCGGCGAACGCGCGAATAAGTGAATAATTAATTTTTACAGTTCACAATTATCTAGAAGGGATGGCACTGTATAATAAAAAATGTAGATATTTTACGCCCAGCCCCTCCAGCAAAAGCCTACGCATTGGCCATAGGTGCTCAAACCCCATAATTTGTATTCAGACTGGTGATTTGCTTAATAAATCCAATGGCGCCGAAATGGTTTCAATTCGGCGTACTAAGCAGAACTCTTAAAAAGATCCGACTCACAGCTATGACAGCCCGCTATGACCACACCGCATTGCCATCGACCGGCTAGCTAGCGATTTTTTTTTTTTTTTTTTTTCTGGGCTGTGGAAAATCTTCAAAAGACCCCCGGGAGTACTGGTTCCCCAGGGAGTGTGGGGTTCTTACCCTCTAAAAACCACAGACCTTCCTCTAGGAGGCACCAGCTCGGTACTGTTCGCCATATTACTTCAGGCTGGGCCCTCCTACTTACGGCTTTAAGCCTTTCTCCTCCCGAAAACCAACTCAAGCTCCTGTCTCGCTCCGCCGAGCGTCCTCTCGCTGTTTCGCCTTGAGCACTGCCGCCACGTACTCGGCTATCGCATCCCAGTTTCCTACGTTCTGGAGCATCGCCTCCACCACTCCCTCGACCGTTAGTTGGCCCACCCTGTCCTCCACCCCCGCTCTCTGGCGTGCCCATCGAACGCAGGAGAAGAAAGTGTGCGCCGCGTCCTTCTCCTGATGGCCATCACACCTGAGGCACCACGGAGAGTCCACCCTCCCTCATCCTTAAGAGATAGGCGCGGAAACAACCGTGACCACTCAGGAACTGGGTCAGGTGGAACCCATCAACCTCTCCGTGTCGCCACTCAATCCACGGTCTCACTTGAGGCAACAACCTTGCAGTCCATCGCACTCGCGATACCCGGTACCATTCCTTCTGCCACCTGCGCAGCGTCCGTTCTCTTTCTTCACGGCATATTGTCTCGCGCACATCCTCCAGTCTTCGGGTGTAAACCCCTCTTGCGCTCATCCACCAAGAGCCAGGTGGGTGTAACCCCCGCGAGGTTCAGAGACTGTGCGGTATGCGCTCGCGATCCGCAACGCTCCTCTTCTCTGGACCGACGCCAGCCGCTTCCTGACGCACTCCTTCGCCACCGCGCCAGCCCACACCTCGGCCCCATACGGTGGTCATGAGCAGCCGGCGCTTGCTCGCTCGGAGACCTCCCACGTTCGCCATGAGCCTCACATGAGTTTCTTTTTGTGGCTCATAAAGGAGAGCTTCGAGTCTACCATCACGCCAAGGTACTTAACTGCGAGACTAGCTTGCACTGTTTCATTCCCAACTCTGATAGGAAATTGTCAACTCAATCCTTCTCTTCGTGAGAACCACTATCTCTGTCTTCGCCAGGGCCAGAGACAAGCCTGGATACGTCTGGTAGCCTGGTTAAGCTTGAGCCGAGCCAGGTCCACCGTACGGGCTGAGACCAACAAAGCCACATCATCCGCGTACGCCACCAGCTGAGTCTCCTCGGGCATCTCCATTCGCAACGTTCCATTCCACAGGACCAGGCCCAAGATTGATCCCTGGGCTGCACCTGCCGTCACTGATCTTCTTCGCGGACCCTCTATGGTGTCATACGACTGCCATCGGTCTCGCAGGTAGTCCCTAACCATCCTCATGAGGTAATCGGGTACCCAGAATGTTGTCTCCAAGGCCTCGATAATATCGACCCACCTGGCCGAGTTGAAGGCATTGCGAACATCCAACGTGACGCAGGAGCACCAACCTTCTCGAGTAGCGGTTCCCCACTTCCGCTCTCTTCACCGCCTCCACCATCCCGTTTATAGCACCCACTGCGTGGAGCATCCACGTCGAAATCCATGCTGTCTCGGAGACAGGTCGCCAGCTGCTTGAACCGCCGCCAAAATTCGTGGTTGCAGCAACTTCTCCAGTGGCTTACCAGCCGTGTCCAGCATACAGAGTGGTCGTAACGCAAAGGGGGTCCTTTACCCTTGCTGATAAGCACCAGGCGGGCCACCTTCCACCTGCAGCTAAAGACGCCAGCTGACAGACACCTGTTAAACATGTTCGTCAGCACAGCTCAGGGCTTCTTACCCTGGCCACTGCTTTCAGAGCCTCTTCCGGAATCCCATCGGGTCCCGGAGCCTTCCCACCGCAGACAGAGGCCTCATGCTCGCTAAAGGGCATGAACTAGCTAGTGATCACTACCAAATATAAAATTTCGTCATTTTGACTCTAAACTAAACTAAATTTGGTGGATTCGTCTCGTTCAAATCCCAATTTCGAGCTTTTGCTCAAGCAGAAACCAAATTCCGTGGGTTTTACTCTTTCATAAATCAATTTTATGGAATTTCACTCTTTCAGAACCCAATGTTGTGCGCTTCCCGCCTTTAAAACCCAATTTCGGGGATTTTGGCATACTCAAAAACCGAATTTCTAGGCTTTCTCTCTTAATGTTATCAGTTTAGCAGGTTTGGTTAGCTAAAAAACTAATTTCGCAAACGAAAACGAATTTTGGCTTTTTTTCAAATTGCAGTTTTGCTGGGAGATTTTCACTCTTCCACGAAGAAACGTTTCAAATTTGGCACCTTAGATACAAAATTCCACTAATTTTTATTATTTGGTACACCAATTTTACTGATTTTGTCACTTTCAAATCCCAAATTGTTTCAAATTTGGCACCTTCAAACACAAATTTCACGGATTTTTGTTACTTATAACTCGAATTTCGCTGTTTTTCACGCGATTAAAACAACAATTTCGTGATTTAAGTTCTTACTGGAAATCAGTTTTACAGGTTGGTCATTTAAAAACATGAATTTTGGCTCTTTAAAAACTCAAATTCCCGAATTTGGCTCATTCCAATCCTAAATTTCGTCAATTTTGATCTGATAAATCACAAATATTGACGATTTATTTTCGTTCGAAACCTAATTTCGTGAATTTGGCTCATTTCAATCACAATTTTCACAGATGTTGGTTATTTTGCGAGCCAAATTTCGTGATTTGGCTCTTTCTGGAGTCCCACAGTCGCACGGCTTTGATCAATTCGAGAAGGCTAACATCGAAAAAACAAATTTCGGGGTTTTGGGAGCTTTAACACTAAATTTTGACTGATGATTTTCGCTCTCTCATAACCAATATCGCCCCTTCAAAACCCAACTTCACGAATTTTTACTTATTTTATATTTCAAAAAACAAATTTTCTCTTTTTTGCAACAATTTGCTCTTTCAAGAGGCAAATTCATGGATTTGGCTCGATCAAACATAAAATTTTGTTATTCTGGTTCTCACAAACTCAAGTTTCGCGTGCATTCGCTCTTTTAAAACATAGTTCATGGATTTAGCTCATTCAAAGTCCATAATTTCATAGTTTTTGGCTCTTTCAAGCCCCAGTTTCGTGGTTTTCATTATTTCCCAAACGTCTGTTTTGCCGTTTTTCAGAACATGGACTTTGCCAGTTTTAGCCCTTATTCAGAGCGGGAATGGGCCCAGTTAAGCCCATTTTCTATAGGCACCGATGGTCGCGGTGTGGCCATTTTAAGGGCAGGACATGCCCAAAAGAACAGCATATTAGTGTTTTTTCTCGATTTCAGCCGTGAAAGTGCCACGCATGGCACCTTGGATTAGCTATTTTGTCTGACGAACTGACGCTTTTTCTCAATTTTAGCCGAGAAAGAGCGCTTCATCTCAATCAGAAACGCAATTTAGCGTTTTTATTTTCATTTCAACCGTTGATTGGCACGTGTTCATCTCAATTTTGGTCACAAATTATTAGCGGTTTTTCTTAATTGCAGCAGCGAATTAATAATGCTTTTTCTTCGCATAATTATCTAAGCAAGATTTAACTTTTTTTATCAATTTGCAATAAATTAGTGCTTTTAGCCAAGAATTAGCAAATTTACCCGGTTTTTGCAGCGAATTAGCAACTTTTAACTGTATTATTTTCTAGTCATGAAAATTATAGCGCTTTTCTCATCCAGAAACCACGAATCGACGTTTTCATGATTTGTGTCGGGAACTAGCGTTTTTCTCAGTTTTAGCCGTTATAATTAGCGATTTTTTTCTAATTTCAGCCGCGATTTAGTGAATTATGGCCATGTATTGGTGCTTTTTCTCATCTTTAGGCACGTTATTGCGACTTTTTTTTGGAGAAGAGAGTGTCGAGACGAGGAGTTCAGAGCCGCTTATTCGATTGCTTGGGCTAAATTGATCAATTTCTATGTCGTGTAGTCCGTGTAAGCGGTGAATTTACTGATTTTGAACTAAATATAATTATTTTACGGCGATAAAAGTGGCCTATTGAATTTCATTAGCCCAAAGAAGGATTAATACGACCCTACAACTCGTAATACCATAATTCGACGCATTAGTTACTCACTGCATCATACCATAGAACACCGCCGATAATTTCAAATCGTGATACGAGTCTTTGTACGCTAAAAAATGTTATTAAAACATTAATTTGTCGGTTGCTAATTGTTGAGAGATAATCCATGGAATTTCATGAATCTGCTACTGAGTCTTCTTGATAGCAGCACCGACCAGGCTCACGACGATAAGGGAAATAAAGCACCTTTTTTAAGCGAAAGGTCACATTCAGATCAAAATCCACGCAAAACTGCACATTCTAGAGGCAGTATGAACGCGAATTGTCGCATTCAAACTTGAATTTACACCCAATGCCCCCACTGAGGAGAAAACGCAACATTCGAGGTCGAGGCAACACTCACGCGAATAGCCAATTTCAGGACGAAAATGTGCGCGAAATGCCACGTCAAGGGCAAAATTTACGCGAAACGCCTCGCCAATGGTAATTTTTTAAAGTGAACCTAATTAGGGCGTTACAACAGCATATCGTCATTTTGGTCACTTTTCAGGAGAGAAATCATTATATGAAAATTATTTTTTCTATCATCTTGGGGTTTTTTCCCATATATATATATATATATATAATCTTAACTTATGAAAACAGTTTAGTGAAGTCGTACTTTACGCTGAAATTTGGAGCTCATGCAAGAACGCCGCCTCTGACGCGTAAATAAACGCCGCTGACAGGACGGCTTGTTGCCGTCACTCTGACGATAAGGGTTGTTCGGGTTCGCGAATTGAGAGCTTCATATTGGAATTCCTCCTTAATCGTATGGTTCGATGGATCCGCTCTGAAGAGAGCTTTCAAACGACATAAAAAACTCATTTTTAACAAAAGTGACGATATTGGGTGTTGCTGTGAGTGTGAAACCCTCGATATGACGGAACGTAATAGTCTCACTTTGCTATATTCACAGATGCTGCTATAATATGTACCATGATTTCTCCTCATTAAAATCACAAATACATTTTGTCTTCAAACAAATTATGTTTCAACAACTTTACTGAGGAAAATTTACATATAGTTCAGGTGGCACCTGTGAATATTGGGCGTCTAAAATGAAAAGCACCTGAGTTTCTGTACTTGATGGCAGAAGCGAGAAATCAGAATTTCCCATACCCTTTTCAGGCACCTCAGGTTCTTTTCAATAAGGTCACCCCGATGTAATTTGTTGAATATTATAATAATGGAACGTAAACTTGATATTTAAAAAGTTTAATGTGCTAGTGATTTTTCTAACTTCGGCGAATTTGTCATTAGCGATCAAAACTTTTTTCTCCTATATACATGTTCTTCAAAAGCAAAGTGGAGTTAGATTGAAAGAGTTTTCTTCGGAAGATTTGTAAACGTCATGATCGTGGAAAGTTGTGAAATCGTCGTCATTTCTATTTTGACGCGTTGTAGGCTCGCTCGAGGGTGGTAAATCAAATGACGCGTCGGACAACTCATCTATGAGCAAAAGAGCTCTTCTTTTGTACAGCCTCAGTTTCTTATCATCCAGTTTCATTAAATCTGGTACGAGGCTTTCCAAAAAATGTTTTATACTCTCTTTTTTTTTCGTCAGTCGGTTTTGAATTGATCTTCGCAGCCTTCGCTGGTAAACGTATTGTTGAACATGATCAAATGTTTGACTCTACTGTTTCTCCTACTCACCCACCCAGCCTTATGGATATTGATGTACCACCACCATCGCAATCATCAACGTCAACATCGACTTCCCAACAAACTCCTACATCCTCTAACCACCAAACCCCTCCTCCCACAACGTGGCAGCTCAATCTACCAGACACGTTCTCTCCATTCTGGATTATAGAATCAACAAAGGAAACTTCCTTTGAAAAAACATGTCCATTCACTCTTCACCGTCTCCTACGTTCTACATTCGGCTCTCTAAAAACTGTTTCCAAAATTTCCACTGGCCGTCTCAATATTCAAGTTACTGACCTCAATCAAGAAAAAATAGTAAAAAATCTAACATCCCTCGGTGATACTCCAGTGAAAACTAGCCTAAACATTCGCCTTAATACCGTTGAGGAGGTCATTTTCTGTAGAGATTTCATAAACTCGACCGACGAGGCTATCCTCGAGGGTCTTGCGGAAGAAAAAGTCATTAAAGTGCGGCGCATAACCCGCCGTGTTGAAAATCCCGACCAGCGTGAAAGTACAGGTTTATTTGTCCTTACGTTCTACCTACCTGAGCTGCCCACTTCTATCAATGGCGCTTTCTACAAACTCAAAGTCCGTCCCTATATCCCACTGTTTTCGATGCCAGCGTTTTGGTCATACTGCCCCCCGTTGTCGCTCCGCACAAAAATGCGTCTGTGGTGCTGATATTCATGAAGGCGCCTGTGACAATATTCACTGTGTGAATTGTGCCGGTGCCCACAAAGCAACACATCGACAGTGTCCGGTGTACCTAACCGAAAAGGAAATACGGCGACTGCAAATAACTCATAAAATGACTCTGAGAGAAGCTCGTGCAATGGCTTCGAACCCTCCAACTGTTCGACCAGGCACTTTATATGCAGCAAAAGTACATACAACTCTTTTGTACGTTGTAGAACACAACGTCTTTTATTGCCTATCGTAATATTCACGCTCCACAACATCGTCTCTTCATGACCTTATAACCAACTTTGATCCCAAGGTGTATACCCTTCGGTTTCGAAGTGTTCTTTGATTATTCCCGTCCCTAAACCTGGGAAAACCTCCAGCAGGTCTCCAGTTATAGGCCAATCTCTCTAACATCCTGTGTGGCCAAAATTTATGAAACTCTAATTTTTTTTCAGACTCACCTACTTTATACAAAGGCATAACCTTCTGTACTCTTTTCAAACTGGCTTTCGCTCTAACCACTCTGTCTTAGATAATCTCGTCAACCTGGAGAACACAATTCAAAATTTCTTTTTTAATCGAAATCATACCAACACGATCTTCTTCGATGTCACACACGCGTTTGATCGCGTTTGGAGATACGGGGCTTTAAAGCAAGTCTACAAATGGGGCCTTTGGGGCCGCCTACCTATGGTCCTTCAAGACTTTCTGGAGCAACGCTCCCTACGAGTTCGTATTGGTTCCTCCCTCTCCCAGACCTACCCGCAGGAGAATGGTGTGCCTCAGGGCTCTATCCTGAGCATACCACTTTTCCAGGCGGCCGTGAATGACCTAACCGACAACATTCCACGTGACTTCCAAATTTATTTTTATGCTGATGACATAGCCCTCTATAAATCCTACCCGGCAGACCCAACTGGCGAAGATCTTCGAAGTTTTCAAACAGCTATTAACACTTTAACACACAATGCTGCCAACCATGGCCTCACCTTTCTGCAGAAGAAACTGTTGCCATCCACTTTTGCCACTTACGCCGTTCCCATACCCCACCGCAACTCTTCTTAAAGAACTCACCGATTTCATATGTTCCTCATCACAAATTTCTTGGCCTAATCTTTGACGAAAATCTCAGGTGGAAACATCATCTCCAAGACTTATGCAATAGGTGTCACTCAGACATGAAGATCATTTAAACTATTGCCGGACATCGAGCTGCGAGTATCACTGCAATGATTCTCAAAATCTTTTAAGCTCTCATCCGTTCAAAAATAGACTTCGCTAGCGATGTCCACGGTTCCGCCCGTAAATCATAGCTCTTACCAGTAGAGCGTGCCTTCAACCAAGGCCTGCGCACTGCTCTGGGGGCATTTCGCCCGAGTCCGGTGGACTCACTCTATACATTGTCCTCCCAACTACCGTTAAGCCAACGCCGCCATCAGCTGATGTTAAAATATGGAGTATCCCTAAAATCCAAAACCACCCACTTTCTCCATCCCCTTCTCAGTGACTACGACCCACAGTTCTTGCTATGCTTATCGCGAACAAGGCCTTTCCCTGTTCGTTTTCGTGAACTTTGCACTAAATTACAGCTCGAACCCCCCAGGCTACTACCAACAGACCATTATTCCTACTATCCATGGTTATCGCAAAATCTAAACAGAGACTTTTCTCTGCATTCAGACACAAAACAAAATTTAAATCCCAACGAAATTCGTCAGCTATTTCTCTCCTTCAAATCAACCTCCCGTGATTTCGAGCTGATCTACACGGATGCTTCCAAATGCGATCGTGGAGTTGGCTGTGCATATTACGTGGAAGGATTGTTATCTAAAAAATGTCCGCTAAAACCTATCACAACTGTATTTACAGAAGAACTCCAGGCCATAAGCTATGCTATCCTTTTTTGTATCGAGACCAATTCATCTTCAAAATTTTACATTATCTCAGATTCCGCAAGTGCTCTTACAGCCTTGGAAGATAAATTTTCCACCCATCCTCTTATCAGAAAAATCTATCTTGACCTTCAGTCATTAATTACAGCCGGCAAAATTATCCGTTTCAAGTGGGTTCCAAGTCATTTCAAAATTCATGGCAACGAGGTAGTGGACCGCCTTGCAAAAGACGCCTCATCCACCTCCGTTTTATCCAGCCTCACTATTCCTCCTCTACCGTTAACTGACTACAATAGACTACAATAACGAGAGCTTTTCTAGTCCAAAACGACCATATGAAAAACTATTTAGTCAGTATTAATTTAACACTGAAGATGCGAAATCGCATCGAGTTCGAGACGACCAAAACGACCCATGTCTAGACGGTTTTATAACTTACGAGAAAAATCACTTCGAGTTCGAGACGAGAACGAGACGACCCGTGTGTGGAGGGCCTTAAGCTTATGAGCTAATGCTTGATTTTATAACGATATTTTCTGTTTAACAGGTGTCAATTTAATGGGTGAATCGACATTTTCATAAGGAAATAGTCAATTTTTTGAAGTAAAAAATTCTTAATTTTATATTAAAATCGTAATTGTTTATAGGAAATGACATTTTTTTAGTAAATCTTCAATTTTACAAGGAAATTGTTAGTTTGAATAGGGAATTGTGAATTTTGAGAGGAAGTCGAACATTTCCTGTGGGAATCGTTAATTTTATGACAAATTTGTCCGTTTCAAGAGAAAATTATTATTTTTACTAACGAAAAAATTGTCAATTTGAGTCAGAATTAGTAATTTAAAACTAAAATTGTTTTGTTATGGCCTTTTGTGGTTGGATCACAAACGGGTCCTTTTTGTTGTTGTTTTAGAACCTTTACAGTGGCTTGGAGCATTGCTGTAATTCAGAAAATTGTCGGTTACGCGGGTATCGCATGCGGAAAAATTCACGCGGCTGTTTTATGCAAAGCCCTGTGGCATCGCAGAGATTTATAAGCTCTTAAGCGCTTGACTAGAAATCCGTCTCAATTTTTGGATTCCCTGTGTCGTATAATGTCAAAATACGCGGGTTTTCATCAATTTCATCAGTTTAGGCAAACATTTCCCACGGGGGGGGGGGGGGCTGATTTGAGCTGGTCGTGGCAATGCCGCCAGGACAATGCCCCCGCCCAGGATGTCACGCCAAAAGGGCAAATGATGAGATGGATTGATGCTGAACACGATGATTTTCGAGTTCGTCGTGTCCAAAACTCGGCGAGTACCGTTTTCTTGTGAAGTTGTATTGTAGACGGTTTTAAGGCTATTGAAGTTGGTAAGGTATCAAGGCGTTTTCTGTTTTTAGGGCACGTCTTATTTTCCGATCCTTGGCTTGGTATCTACCGTGACTATTCTTTGGCCACACAACCTGTCAACGTCTTTTCATTCAATTTTGGGTTTAGATCCCTCCCGCTTTGAGAAAGGCAATAGATCCGCCTATGTGTGTCGTACCCCAAAATACCCCTCTCAATTCATTCTGGGGCTATCCTGGTGGTTCCTTGGCCGCAACACGGCAACATATCCCGTTCCCGTTTCGTCTGATGGTTCTCGGCGGACTTCAACGAGCTGGGGCCTGGCTGATTCTCTGGATAACTGGGTTTCTAAATACAGTAATTAAGTCCCTCAAATCAAATTGACCCTTCCGCCGCAGACACGACCTGATTTTCATCAGGAACTCACAGACCTGTGTGTATACTGCAAAGGTAGTACGTCCTTAAATGATATTTTTGGGCCCAAAAATTGTCAATTTTAGGCCAGTACCTACCTAACTAGCCATGGGCGTAGCCAGAGGGGGGCAGGGGTGCGCAGTTGCTGTGCTAAAGTCACCAGTTTCGATGTATAATTTTTAGTTTTGAGGTAAAAACACTAAATTTATTTTTAGGGTGATATCGCCAGTTTGTAGTGAAAACTTCAGTTTTCTGGTAGCAGTTTTAGAGTAAAAACTTTAATTTTGGGTTAAAATCGTCAGTTTTGGGGAAAATTTGCCAGTTTGGGGGTAAACAATTTCATTTTGAGAGAAACCTGTCAAATTTAGTTCAAATTCAGAAAAGTAAGGGTAAAATCACTACTACTGTCTTAAAATCTTCAGTTATTATAACATGTCTCATTTGGTGCGAAATCTTAAGTTTTGCAGAATTTCATCACAAAAAGTGGTGATTTTAGTCCAATACTAAAGATTTCACGCCAGAGCTGATGTGTTATATCAAAACTGAAAATAACTTCGGAATTTTCAAGACAGAGTTGTCAGTAGTTTTCGCGTAAAGTCATCTGTTTTGAGGAAGTTTCTGGGTGAAATAATCACTTTTGGGGTGTTATTCACCACCAGTTTTAACGTAAACATGTCAGTTCAAGTTCGTAACATGAGTTAATTGAATGAAGTCTTAAGATTTTAGGTTAAAATCGGCATTTGTCGGATAAAACTGTTTTTTCGAAGCAACACTTGAGGTTGAGAGTAAAATCACTTGGTTTAGATTTAGAGTAAAACTATTCGATTTTGAGGTGAAACTGTAGAAATTTGGGGCGAAATCGCCAGTTTTGTAGTGACATTTTTTGGGGTAACACGTCTCAGCTTTGGGGTGAAATCGTCCGTTTTAGTGTAATATCGTCTCATTTGGGAACAAATCGTCATTATTGTGGTGGGATCGTCGGAATTGTGGTAAAATCGTCAGTATTGCGGTGAAATTGTCAGTTTTGCGTTGAAATCGTAGAAATTTTTAAGACCGAGTCGTTAAAGTTCCGGCGTAAAATCGTCCGTTTCGGGGAAATCGTCAGTTATGGTGTGAACTTGTCAGTTTTGGGGTGGTGCCGCCAGTTTTAGGGTTAAACTGTAGTTAAGGGGGATAACGTGCGTTTTGTGGATGAAATCATTAGTTTTAGGGTTAAAACCGACAGTTTTCAGGTAATATTGCCAGTTTTTGTAGTGACATCTTCGGAAGAATACTTCAGGTTTGGAGTAAAATCGCCAGTTTCATAGTAAAATCTCCAATTTTCTGGTTAAAAATAGTCAATTTTGTGGCCAATTAAACAGTTTTGGAGAGAACTATTCATTTTCTAGGTAAAACCGCCAAACGTTTTGGCATAAAATCGTCTGTTTTCATCTTCTGCCCACCCCTAGACCACGTTCGTAGGGATTTGAGCCCAAAACTGACTATTCGATTGGTTTACAGGTTCTTCTACCTAAAAAACAACATTTATACTGTCCCGGGACTGGACTGGCTGCCCTCGAAACCATAGCTAGACTCGAAAATCGCCAATTTAGCCCTTCTAACTGGATATTCGTCCCCTGGGCTGATCAGACGTTTTACTTTCCCCGGACTTGTCCTACTTTTCAGTGCGTCCGGAGAGGTGTTTTCGGTCAGGAAGTGTTTTTCACAATCCACTCTCAAACTTTTTTCTGAGGAAGTTTTAATGTCTCGATACGGTTTCCTAAATGTCCGTCCGGGCCATATCTTTCCCTACGTTTGCTCGAAAAAACTCGTTCTTTCGCACATAGATTCCATTTTGGATCTAGTTGGTCCTAACATCTGATGAGCTTGATCTACTAACTCCCTGGGTTTATATGTATAGGCCAAAATCTGATCTAAAATGGGGATTTTCGAAGGTTTTAAGATCATAGAGGTGTGGGGTGTCGATTTTCATGTAATTTCAAGCCATATCTGGCTACATGCATGAATAATGTTCTTTTTAGGGAGTCAATTCTGTGAAATTGGATTTTTTAGTAGCCTGATCAGCAATATTAAGATCTGTGAGTGTCAATAATTCGGAAAGACAAACCCTCGAAATTTATTTCAGCCACATAACATAACAAGTGTATTACATATTTTACCGCGCTCTTCTCAGGAAGGTTTCGCTACATATAGTCTGTTTACCTTGCTTAATGGTTATGAATATATACGCATTTTTCTTTTCGTATTTTCGACATTATTTTTGAGTTGTTTCCTCTCCTTTAACATCCGACGGCAAATCCACCAGAAAACACAACAACTGGCGACGAGGATGGGATGACATCGTCGTCGGACAAGGTGAGATGGAAACCGGAAGAGTAATATTTCAATATTGCTTCAACGTGGGTGATACGATTTATGCCTGAGCGAGTGAGTACACAAACTCTTATTGCTCCCCTCTACAAAACATTGTTTCCTTATTTTCAAACTCGCATCAAAATTCACAAGCAAACAATAGTTATTAATTACGATGGCAGAACAGGCTCAGCTTGCTCAACTTATTACGGCGTTGAGGGGATTCGTGGAAAGACTCCCTCCCACCCCCGCGCCTGCCGCACCTACACCAATGTCCGATGTCCTTGCTACACAAACCTTGACATTCGAGACATTTAACGAAGAAAAGGAAACGTTTATCGCCTATCGTCAGCGTCTTGAGAACTTCTTTGAAATTAAACAGCTGTCGGGAACTTCTCAAGAAAAGAAACAGGCACGCCTCAAGGTATTAATCAATTGTATCGGTAGTAAATATTACCAACTACTATCAAGTCTTACGGCTCCCGACTTGCCAAATACCAAGACGTACGACGACTTGGTCACCCTTCTCGAAAAGCATTTATGCCCTACGCCAAATACATTAATCGAACAACATAAATTCTTGTCACGAATGCAAGGCCCCCACGAAAGCATTGCCCAGTATGTCGCTGCCCTACGGTTCCTCACGTCTACGTGCGGTTTTAAATGTTCATCTCGCTCTTGCGGCGTTTCGAACGCCGATATCTTCTTGCGGGCTCAATTAATCCGAGGCCTAATCGACCCGAACATAAAGGAAAAGTTACTACAAGAGAAAGAACTAACGTTCGAAAAATCCGTCGATCTGGCCCTCGCTTTCGAAGCGTCCAAGATTGGTAACCAAATGCTCTCATCAAATTGTCAAAATCACGTTAATAAAATAAAAGCTGTGTCCCGCAGTGGGAATAAACAGGGCGCTTCCACGAACAGCAATGGCCACGCGGCCACCCAACACTTCCAAAAACCGAAGAAGAGCTCTGCGACAAATCAAACACGTGTTAACCTTCGTGAAATGGGCATTTCCGGACTTTTCCTCCGATGCGGTCTCAACAATCACCTGACCAAAGCTTGCAAGAGGGATCGCAACGCCTTGAAATGTAATTCATGCCAGAAAACGGGCCATCTATCAAAGGTCTGCATCCAGACGCTCACACGATCAAAATCACGACCCGTTCATTCCATCGTTAACGAAGGCCCAAATGACCCTCAATACTCCATCAATAATATCATTGACGTTCGCCACAACCCGTCAGATGACTCCGGAATATTCTCTGTGCCGCTCAACATCGGCAAAAGGACAGTTCAATTCGAAATAGATACCGGTAGCCCGGTCACTCTAATCAATAATAAAATATTCTCAAGTCTCAACATTAGCGCTCCTTTATAACGAACCAACGTCATCTTCCGGGCATACAACCACGAAACTTTCAAACCCCTGGGTCTGGCCCGAGTTGAAGTCACCTACGGAGACAAAACGTCGACTGAGGAGCTCTACGTGGTTCCTGCGCCATACGCCACAATAGTGGGACGCGTTTGGCTGCGCCACCTCGGCATAATCGATATAGCAACACGCCGAGAAATGAATGTTGTTAACATGATCGACATCGAGCAATCCAAAACTGGTATAATCAAACGCTACTCTGACGTTTTCCGTGAGCAGGTCGGATGCGCCCCAAATTACTCTTGTTCACTTTTATTAAAAAAAGACGCTAAACCTGTTTTTCTAAAAGCTCGACCCATTCCTTATGCGCTTCAGGAAAAAGTGGAAGCAGAACTCGATTTGATGGAGACAAATGGGTTGATCACCAAGATTGACCACTCGGAGTGGGGCTCGCCATTGGTCTGCGTTCCAAAGCCGGATGGGAACGTTCGTCTTTGCGTAGACTACAAATCAACGCTAAACCCCCACCTCCAGGACGCGCGCTACCCTATCCCCCTCATCGAGGATCTCCTTAACCGCCTTCGCGGGAGTAGCGTCTTCTGCGTCCTCGACATCCATAAGGCGTACCAACATTTGATGGTGAACGAAGAAAGCCAGAAACTACAAACCATTTCAACTCACAGAGGGGCATACTTGATGAAACGTCTCGCCTTCGGCATCAAATCGGCACCAAGTGAATTCCAAAAGTTTATTGATGGCGCCATCGGAAATCTTCCGGGCGTGATAGCTTACTTTGACGACATTGTCGTCCACGCCGAGTCGTTCGACAAGTGCTATGCACACTTAACAACCTGTCTCGATAAATTGCGGGAGCTCGACCTACATGTCAATCCGCATAAGTGCGTACTGTTCGCCCCAAAAATAAGATACCTAGGACACGTCATTAGCAAAGAGGGCATCGAAAAATCTCCCGAAAAAGTCGAAGCGATCGTCAACGCTCCTCCACCGACGAATGTGGCAGAGGTAAGAGCGTTCCTCGGATGAGTGTCGTATTACTCCAAATTCATCGACAAAATGACCGAAACTTTACACCCTATCTATGATCTTCTCAAGGCCACACGTCCTTTCCGTTGGACTGCCCAGTGTCAGAAATCCTTTCAAGCCATCAAAGCTAAGCTCGCCAGCGACACGGTCCTCACGAAATATGACCCTCGAAAACCTTTATTCCTTGCCACAGACGCAAGCCCCGTGGGAATCAGTGCCATTCTGTCCCATGTTATCGATGGCGAAGAACGACCGATCGCGTACGCGTCTAGATCGCTGACGCCTTCTGAGAAAAATTATTCTCAACTGGACAAAGAGGCCACCGCCATCTTCTGGGCTTTCCATAAATTTTATGTTTACTTATACGGTAGACGGTTTACCCTCCTCACCGATAACCGGCCTCTATCGTACATCTTCGACGCCAAAAAGGGGCTACCTCAGATCACGGCATCACTGCTGTTGCGTTACGCAATGTTTGACGGACGGACTTGACGGATACGGATTTGACTTCACCACGCAAATGTGGATTTCTTGTCCCGGGCACCTCTTCCGGACGCTTGCCCCAAAACCGTCGATGAAGACTTCGAAATTTACAATATCGCTGTGTCGACCATTCACTCCGTCACTTTCGACGAAATCCAGGCCGCTACCATTACGGACGAACAGTTAGGCCCCCTCAAAACGCGTCTCCTCTCAGGCGAACACGACAACCCTGAATTTAGCCTCCACGAGGGAGTGATTTTCCGTGGTACTCGAGTCGTCATCCCTACGTCGCTCCAACAACGAGTTTTGGATGAACTTCATGCCACCCACCAAGGTGTCGTGCGCATGAAGGCCCTCGCTCGCCGATACTGTTATTGGCGTAACATCGACCATGATATTGAGGGACTCGTCAAGGCATGCCAGTCTTGTGCCGACACGCGGCACGACCCCAAAAAGGTGCCTCTTCACACTTGGGAAGTTCCGTCCGAAAACTGACAAAGGGTCCACATCGATTTTGCCGGGCCTTTCCAAGGATATTATTTCTTCCTCGCTGTCGACGCCCGGTCAAAATGGCCAGAAATCTTACTAACAAAGTCCGCCCCTTCGTCGGCCTCAACCATAGCCATGCTTCGTGACATGTTTAGCCGTAACGGACTTCCTCAGATTCTCGCCTCGGACAACGCGTCCATTTTTAAAAGTTCCGAGTTCCAGGCATTCTGCTCTGGCCTTGGCATTCGCCAAAGCTTTATTGCACCTGGACACGCCGCCACAAACGGTCAAGTCGAACGGTATGTGCAAACTCTTAAGAACCGACTAAAGGCGATGCGCGATGAACCAGGCACCGTACAAGACAAACTTTACGAAATTCTTCTGTATTACCGCGCCACGCCATTGTCGTCTTCGGACAAAACGCCGGCCGAGAATTTCCTAAACCGAAATTTACGTACACGTCTTGACCTCATGACACATGCACCTCCTCCTGTCTCCTCACCTCAATCACCCTCTCGTCCCTTCTTCCGCGTGGGAGAACGCGTACAGTCGAGAAACTACAGTCCTCCTCATATCCGCTGGAAATACGGAACAATTACCGAACAGCTAGGACGCCTCCACTTTCTTGTTCGACTCGACGACGGCTACACTCTCAAACGCCACGTGGACCAGCTTCGTCACACGGAAGTTCCGCCTGCAGAGACTCACATGTCGTCCCCTTGTCCTTCCCTCTTCCTTCCCGCTGTCCCACCTAGTCAGCCGATTCCAACAACTACGTTGCAAAATGCAACTTGCCCTGTCGTCGAATCAAGAGCAACTTTAGAGACTTGTTCACCCGAACTAGTCGTGTCTGGCTCACCTCACCGCCGAAATTCGTCGGCACCCGCCGAAACTGAGTCGGCACTACCGCCGACGCCTTCGGAGCCAAGAAGAACAACACGGATGCGGAAACCCGTTATCCGTTTGAACTTTTATAACAGAATCAAGTTTTTTTTTTTATTTTCAATTTTCTCTTTTTCAATTTTCATTTTTTTTGTTAGCATTTTTCAAGTTTTTCGCAATTAATTTTCAAGTATTCAAGGACTCATCTTTTTTTCGCGTGGGAGAATTATTATATATTTTACCGCGCTCTTCTCAGGAAGGTTTCGCTACACATATGTATAGTCTGTTTACCTTGCTTAATGGTTATGAATATATTCGCATTTTTCTTTTCGTATTTTCGACATTATTTTTGAGTTGTTTCCTCTCCTTTAACATCCGACGGCAAATCCACCAGAATACACAACAAAGTGTGAGGGGGAGGGAGTGGCGAGAGGAAGTGCCTGCATCTTTGATCCATCCCCCCCCCTCCATTTAAACTGGCTTTTAGGCGTCCTACTGTTGTGTCCTGCGTTAAGTTGTAAGTGGCCTATTTCTTCGTGCCAGGTTGACTCTGGCAGCATTTCTACTGGTCACCCTTCCCTCCCCCTTACCAAAATCTTTGAAATGTTGCTCCAGAAACTGATGTTGATGTGGACCTTGGCGGTGGTTGGGCCTTGTTTGTAGTTGGACTTTTCTGTGGTTGGGCCAGCTTTGTGATTGGAGTCTTCCTTGGGAGTCGGGAATAAAAATCAAGAAAAAGAAGAAACGAGAATAAAATGAAAACTTCACTGGGGTTGAAGCTATACTGTAGTTGGAGCTCAGAGTGGTTGGAGCTTTGTAGTGGTTGGGGCTTTACTATGGTTTGGGCTTTTACTGTGGTTTGTGCTTTACTGTGGTTGAGGATTTACTATGGATGGGGCATTATTGAGGTTCGAAAATTGCTGCCATTGAGCCTTTGCTGCGGTGGGACCTTGGATGCTGTTAAAGCTATGCTTTTGTTTGACCTTCATTGTGGTTTGAAGCTTGAAGCTTTTAATGTAATCCTTGCCTCTTTCTTTCCGTTCGTTCGTTTGTTTGTTTATTGGATTTTCTTTCTTTTGTTTTGAGGCTTTCTTTCGATTGATCAGTATTCTAGCGTTCAATGAATGTTTCAGGAGCCATCAGACAAGTTCGGCTATCGGCAGTCTGACGTTGCTGAAATTTTCTTAATGCGCGTTACTTTCTTGATCCCGTTTGTCGCGGGATTGCTTTTATTTATTATTCGATATAGATAATCTAGTCGAATCATGTCTAAAGTCAAATTCTTCTACTTTAATATAATCAGTTGACTGTGAATTTTCTTAAAGTCTGGACAGAAAGTCAACCATGGGTCTGGACATGATCTGTAATATAGACCGAAAACCGGTTAGCCAAAGCAATGAGTATCTTGCAGAGAGATTACCTCATTTGTCGCAAATACTTGAAGAATACTTCACTATTTCGTCTCAAAGGAATGACAGCCAATTTTAACGGTTATTGAATGCTTGAATTGGCGAACAAATCGTAAAATACCACCAACTTACTCGAGCGATTTGGAATTGAGCACAATATATTTCTATTACGATTTTCATTTTATCGAGAGTCGGGGAAGAGGCGTGATCATGTAGAGGGGGGTACTGGAAGAAGAGACGATATCAATTACTTTTTGAAACCTTTTAATTTTACTAAATTGGTAGTTTTGGGACGTTCTAGGCAAGGTCGGATCTGGGACCTCTCTTTGAGGGGGGAAAATCGAAACCCCTCCCCATCACCCATTACACCACAGTCACCTTTCCAACCCCCTTCCCCTGTGTTTAGAGCTATTAGACCATCTCCAGGGGGGGGGGGAGACAACGCCGTTACCAGCCTTTAGATCCGCGGATGGTCCTAGGTTTCTGTTCATAAATGAAATGCACTCTTTCCGACCGCCAGCTGCCGGAGCGAAATATTTTTTATGTTTTAAAAACTCCCAAGTAACTTAGGCAGTAACCTGCACAACAGTTCACGCCTTGAGGGACGTAGCATTTTTTTGCGGTGGTGAACGATCTTCAACCCGCCCCCCCCCCCCCACCACGTTCTTTCTCAGTTTCAATCGAGAAAGCTCACTGGAACAAAATAGACCCCAGTGAGGTTTTAGCGATTCCTTCATTACCCACCTACCGCCTTTATGCCTATAATTTCATCTCGAATAACCAGGAGAAACCGATGTAGGGAAAGCTATACTCGATTCGAACGAAGAAAATTAGAATTTACCGTCTCCATGAATCAATTAACTGTTAAACCGACGCTGTACACTGATAAGGGATGACCGAGAGCAGTCACGACAGGAAAATTGTCGGTTTTCATGTGTGGGGACAGATTTATGAGTTTATAGAAGAAGAAAAGCTTTTTTTTTTTTTTGCAATCCCCACAGTTCTTCGCCCAACCTGTCCTCGTCTCCGTAACAAGCCGCTCGTCTCTTTTTATCGTCAATTTTCTTCTTTTTTCAGATGTGAGTTTCTCATTAATGGCACGACTCGAAGGCGTGGCGTAGTACTCAGTCCGCGACACTCTCTCGCTCCAAACACAACGTGCCTGTACAAGTTTATAGGACTGACGAATGACCGCGTTTGGCTATTTTTCGAGTCCTACTCCGTTTTGGATAACACCAACTGTACAACTCGTCTAAAGGTTGGCCTCTGATTTGATTTTTCAAAGTTTTTTTCTTCTCCTAATTGTCTTTTTTTTTTTTCCAACATCCACTTGGCAGTTGTTCGACCATGACACAGTGCTCGAAGACACTTGCGACGTACCACGACTGTGCGACCACAGTTCACTGCGAAACTCATCGCGAGTCACACGACCTTGTAAAAAACAAGAAAGCTACGTAACGCCGTCCAATCGACTGTACATAGACCATTGGTCATCGCGAGGAACTGTTCTTCAACCGGTCTCTTTCAAGTTCAATTACGAGTTTGTCGACACTAGGCTTGGTATACAAAAAAAAAAAAAAAAAAACATGTTTATGACACGGGAAGAGGCGGTGTTCTCAAATAAAATGTCTGTGGAAAACAGGAGGTGAAAACGCACGAGGTGGTGGTCCTTGTAATCGGATTTTTCGTAAGAAAAAATGGGGACTCGTCCATTCGCCCAAAAATGTTTTCATGTTTGGACGTGGAGGGGCGACGAATCTGACTTGCGTCTATCGAATTGAGGCGGCAGTCGGTGAGCGAGTCCGACTGTCGATTCATAACGCATCGTTTGGTTCTCATTCGTGTCGTACAGTGGCCGATTCTCATACATCGAGGCCAGTTTGTGTCAGGTAAACACAAACATTGGGTGGCGGGGGGGAGTGATCAAGCAATTTTTTTTTTCAAATTTTTTGTCTCTCCAGGAGTGGCAATGCAGTCGAATTAATTGTGTGGGACATGCCCTGGCAAGACGTTAAACTTCAACGGGCCTGCTACTGTGACAATTCAGCGCTGTCAAAGGCGAGCTCAGCCCCGGCGACATTTCTCAGCTCTGGGCGAACGCTTCAAGTCTCATTCGCCGTTGCCAGTTTTAACGTGAGCGAGGATTTTTCACAAATTTATTTCCACGCCTCCTATACAATCACACGTTGGTCCGAGTGTTCACGCCGTCAACGGGTCCGCGGCTCGGGTGGAGAGATCGGTCTAGTGTTTCCACCCAAGGCAAAGGATGACATGTATTGCGAAGGTGAGAACGGGATGAATTTACGAAATACTACAAGCCAATAATCGATTTTTTGTTGTTTTTTTAAGGATTACCTTGGTTGGTAGAGGCAAATTTGAATAAAAGTCTCTTCCTACTGACGTGGGGCCATTTCATGCCTCTCGACGCTCCTTCGGATACATGCCACACCACTAATCGCGTTCTGCTCTACACGGGTTCCCCACTCAGGTAAACAGATTTTAGTGTTCTGATTTTTTTTATAATTATTGATTTACAATCAAACGTAAACGATTTTTTCACTGAACGTTTCTCTTTTCGGCGGGACCGCCCTGAACAGTTCGGAATTCTCAGCTATCCACAAAGTGCCCGTAGACGCGTATTTGATCATGTAGATGATTGATCGGCCCACAAAGTCAGGTCTAAGAGTGTTTGTGGTGGGGGGGGGGGGGGTGGTTATTCCAACAACTAAGGTTTAATTAAGGTATGGATAAATACGATTGGGGATTCTTCAAGAAAGACGCTTGAGCCTTGGTTGTCGACTCTTCGTCCAGCCCTTTACCACCGCAGCGAATCATTTCCGTGTTTGTAGGGCCGGGACATACGCCCACGACTCGTGTCCCTCCAGTTTTTGTGTAAGTGTCTTGATTCTGTTAATTGACCCGATAAATTCAAATGTATACTATTGGTGTTTTAAAAAAAATTGTCGTGAAAAATTACACCGAAACACTTCGTTAGGCCAGCTATAGCGTGCTGCGTCGCAACATATACCGGCAAATATGGTGGTGCCGCGTCAAAACTAAGCGTTGACCCAATGTTAATAATGATGCCGCTCTCCTTGCTCTTGATGTATTTCAGTCCAAGGATATTCCCCCGAGTGACAGCTTTCTACAATAAAAACAATAAATCCAAACCCTTTTCAAGCTTCAAGGATGAACTCACTATATTCGTGTTGACAGCGTTCTCCCACCATTTATCGTCCATGACACCCGCCGCGTTTATCAAGATGTCTATGTCCCCGAATTTAGACGTAACGGTGCTTAAAACCTCTGGAAAATTTGTTTTATCAACTTGAATTGTCACAACGCCACGCCAAAAACAAAGAACCTTCAAACTCGTCGCCTTTTCTCACGTCTAAATTAACGAAACACGCTTTGTCTCGGCCAAATTTAGCCGTTAAACTGTCGACAGCCTTTTTCCCGTCGCACGGTTGACAACTAGCTAATACCACTCTCTAAAAAAAAAAAAGCGTTAGCACAGTAGGGTTGTTTTAAAACAAATTTATGTCCCTACGTAAGCGTCGTGACACAATAGGTCGTGAGCCGCGGCGTAGCCGATGCCCGTCGGTCCGCCAGTGATAACGGCCAGTTTACAAGATGGATCCATGTATTGATATCGTTTACAGGTTCCGCTGTACCCAAAGAAAAAAAAAACGCTTAAAAAAAAATGTGTCGTGGGTGGCACCAAGGGGGGGGGGGTGGTTTCCACACCATTCAACGGTCAATCTGTTGCATTCTTTTGAATACTTCTGTTTCCCGCCGATGAATCCTCGAAAGGACGCGGTTGCCAACCGCATTGGTTTGACCGCGAGATGCCGCATAATTGAAGAGCGAGAGATTTTGAAAATAAAAAAAAAAGCAGAACGGTACAAATTTATCTACCTAAAATCTCTTTTAAACATATGTTAATGTATGGACGAGAAGAAGCAGGCACAAGATTGTCCGAGAAGCGGCAGAATGTGTGTCGTTAGCCAATAAGAAGGTTTTCGATCTGGCCATGCTTTGCGGCAATAACGACGGACACTCTTGGCATTGGACAACGCGCCGCCGCGCCGTTTGAAAGCACCACGATGCCTGCAGAAATCCAAAGAAGATCTACACAAATTGTGGCAACAATCCCAGCTCACATTCTCAATTTTTAACCACGAATGAACGCTTTTCCCCAATTTTAGCCCCAAATTGGCACTTCTTCTCTATTTTAGTCGTGAATGGATGCTTTATCTCAGTTTTGGCGAATGTCCGCTATTTTCTATAACTTTAGCCACAAATTAGCGCCTTTGTGAGCCTTTTTTCCCAATTTTAGCCAAGAATGAAAGCTCTTTCTCTATTACACCAGTGAATTAGGTCCTTTACCTATATTTTAAACACGACATTTTTCCATGAACAGGAGATTAGCGCTTTTCCTCAATTTTCACTGCTGCAAAAGAGCACTTAGCCGTAAATTAACGCGTTGCCTCAATTTCATCCATGAGTGAGCGGCGTATACCCTCCCCCCCACCCGTTTGGCCCTTCCCCCTTATGAACAGTGCTCCCCCTCTCGTGTGTTAAAGGAGGTTCTTTCGCTAGTGATACAAGTGTGGAAAAACTAGAGATTTCGGTGCCTAATTTTGACAAATTGAATGAAATCAGCACCATGATGTAGTTGTTGGGTTAAATTATGGTTTATTCTTAGTTTTAGAGCCGCGATAAACGCTTTTTCCACACCTTATATTCGCTAATTTTAGCGCGTTTTCTCAATTTAAAGCCGCGAATTCACACTTTTTCTTAGTTTAAGCCGTGAATTGGATATTTTTCTCCATTTCAGTCGCGAATCATCATTTTAGCAGCGAATTAGTGTGTTTTTTCTTTACTCCTAGCCACGAATTAGCGCTTTTTCACGAATTTTATAGCCACAAAATTGCATTCACCAGAAATACTTGAATTGGCATTTTCTCAATTTTAACCGAGAATTAGCGTTCTCCACTATGACCGTGAAATTAGCATACCCATATTATTTGAGCATTTTGTCAATTTTAGCCCAAAATTAGTGTTTTTCTTAATTTAAGCCACAAATTAGCCATTCATCTGACCAGGCCAGTCGTTGGGCGAGGTTGTCTCATCGCGCAACAACACAACGGAATCTTCCTTGATGGGTGGGGTCTCGGTAACCCACTTGGCCTTAGTACCAATTTTGGCGTTTCGGCGAGACTCTTTTAAGGGAAAAGGGCCCGCAAAGTCAATTCCTATACGTATAGAAACGCTCGAATCTGGGAAAAAACGGAAAGCGGGGAGAGGAGCCGTACGAGGATCTCTCACTTTAATCGAATGCCGCAAGTACGGGTTGCATTTGGAGACTCTAGCCTTGATTAAACGTCTAATGTTTGGTATCTAATATTGAGTTTGGATCAGGGGCTTGCACTAGTCGTGGACCACCGTGTAGAGTCTTGATTCTGTGAAAATGATCGACGATCATTGCCGCAAGTCGGGTTTTTCACAGACCGGATGACGCTGCTCCATTTCTGACGGGAGCACTGTAGGCGGCTGCCCACTCTGAGATAACTTTGTTCGTCGAAAAAAGGTGACAGAGTGAGGATATGCTTGGGTGTGGTTTTATTGTTATTTAAATATTTGATTATGACTGCAAAATGTTGTTGTTGAGTGAGTTTAAGCAGTAACTTGAGAGAGTTATTGCTCTCTTCTGTGCTAAGGGCACCCTTTCGCCGACCTTGCGAATTCCGGCAGTTGAATATAAATCGGGTAGAGTAAGCAAGTGCGTTAATGACTTGGGAAAGGCTCGAGAAACAATTGAAGACTCCACCCAATTAGTGTCTGTCGGGAGGCGGATCAACGGAGATTAGGCACGGAACGACAGGCCCATCAGATTGGGCTCAGTGAGGTGACGACTTTAATGCAGGCAATGGCTTCATGAATAATTCACTCTTCAACATACGAGGCCAGGAACTAGCGTCGCGTTTTAAGAAATCAGGGCCAATCCACCAAAGTGAGCATTCAGATAAGTAGCCGGGAGCTAGCCCTCGGGAAGTCAGATCGGTGGGATTCTGTTCGGATGGAACGTACTCACAAAGAGAGGGGGGGCGCTATATGAAGATCTAAAATCTCGGCAACGCGATTAGATACGTAGGTTTTAAGTGAATGAGGTGCGGTTCGAATCCAAGAAAAAGCTGCGGTGGAGTCGGAATATAACGTGTTATTGCTCATAGAGACAGTTTTCAAATGGACTAAGCAACTGCGGTAAAGACGGGCTAAAAGGACACACGCGTTTAATTCGAGTCGGGGAATCGTAACGCTTTTCAAAGGGGTCAAGCGAGATTTTCCTTGCAGTAAGTGAATCGACAAGTGGGGTGCGAAGTCAATAAAGCGAGGGATACTACATATCGCTTCAAAAGAGAAAAGCGCTTCCCAGACTCATGTAGTTCAGGGGTCAAGGGGTCATCCCAGCCCAAGCCCGCCTTCCAGGAGGCCTGATGAAAAATGACAGGAGGGGTTAGCAATCCCATAGGGTCAAACATTCGGGCAATAGTTGATAACAGAGAACGCTTAGTTGATTGTAGGGACGGAATCGCTATTTTATAGCCAAAGGCATCGATTTGAGTGAGATACTGGAGATCTAATATATTTTCATGACGGGCTCGGCTTTATTTTCAAATGAGAGATGAATCTCCCGCAACTCAGCGGGCAAGTCCAAAAATAATTTTCTTCCCTGTTGCTGGACGGGCAACCGTGAGATCGATGCGGAAACACGTCTCTCTGTAGCTCCCGACTTAACAGCGAAAGTTTATAAAGTTTTACTTAACTCACCAGTGTAATTTTGCGTTTGTGCTACTCGTTCGCGATCCCACTTGCGGCGGCGCATTGAGATTTCGCCTAAGATTCGTTTTTTTCCGGGAAACTTCGCGTGTTTTCATCTTGACTTTCGATTGCAGATCACCGTTATCACTGTTATCGCACGATCGGCTGTTGTTTGGTCAATCCCAGAAGTTGTCTTTCTGGGAAAAAACTTCCTCCCCAGGCGTCAAAAAACTGACCCCATCGCCCTTGACACTAATTTTCTGGAACTGCTGTGGGTTTGGAAACTTTGTAACTGAGAAGGATAACATTTTTGAGAAGAGTTATGATTTTATTTTTTTACAAGAAACGTGGCTGGAGAAGGATGCACACAGCCTACCTGAGGACTACAAAGCAATTAATGTACACGCTCACCGATCACATCGCACAGGTAGAGCTAGTGGTGGCTTGCTTCTCCTGTACAAATCAAAATTCGAAGTAGACATTATTTTGACTAATAGATTCTGGCTTTTTGTTTTGGTAGCGATTGGCCAAGAGAAACTCATCTTGGGAGAAGATTATTTTAATGAGGGCTACACCGAGGAAAGGGACTCAGAGTTTTGGGAAGTCCTACACCTGCTAGATGAACAACATGAAGGTACAAGAATCATTATCGGTGGCGACTGGAACAGTAGAATTGGGATACTGAACAGTGGACAGGATGAAATCTTTGAGGGTACAAACCTGACTGACCTCCGTTGTACCAAAGATAAAACGATAAACTCGCAGGGTGAAAGGCTTGTGGACACCATGGAAACTTTTGGAATGTATGTGCTTAACGGAAGGTCTCCTGGAGACGCACTAGGGGACTTCACTAGTATTTCACACAATGGATCGAGCGTCATTGACCAAGTTTGGGTTAGCCCTCTGGCTCTGGAAATAACCCAAGACTTTTCCATATCACCTTTCCCAATGACTTCAGATCATGAGCCATGCCTCGTCAAACTTGTTCTTCAGGACGTTGTCTCACTCCCTATTCAACCATCTATCCTCATGCAGCCTAAATTCAAGTGGAACGCCTCGAAAAGGAAAAACTACCAAGAAATGGTCTCTGAGAAAATGGTTCAACGGCCCATATCGTGGGAGGATTCTTCCGCAACCTATGAGGACACAAAGAGTTTAATTCAGGAATGTTCAGAAGCTCTGCATATGTATCTCCCGGCCAAGCAGAAATATCTTACAGCCATCATCAGAAACCGTTGGTTTGACGCCAACTGTATCTCAAAGCGCTATGAGATGAGGAGGGCTCTTCGAAGGCTGAGGAGGAGCTATTCGCAGGAGCAAGCAGTAGAGTACGTCATGAGGAGGAGACATTACAAACAATTTCTCAAGCAACGGAAGAAAGAATACTTTGAGGAGATACGTCAAACGCTGAGTGACTGTAGGGATGGTAGAGCTTTTTGGAATACAATCAAAATGTTTCGTGGGAGAGGCAAAAGACATGGCAGTTTGACAATTCAGTAAGTAGAGGAATTTTATGATAAGCTTCAAATTTCACTCTCAATGCCAGAAGTGGAAAGCATGCTCCAGGGTACCTTTGACCCAGACCTTGATCCTCCTATCTCACTTCAGGAATTGATTGATGCCCTGTCCCGTTGCAAAGATGGAAAAGCTGCTGGGGAGGACTTAATCCCGTATGATTTTTTTAAGGACCTTCCTGAGGAGGGCCTGTCATGCCTGTGCCGTTTCTTCAATACCATTCTGGAGGTTGGCTCTGTCCCTCAAGCATTGGCCCGAATTAGAGTTTTTTTTGTTCTTCAAAAAAGGAGATGATATGGACCCTGCAAACTACCGAGGTATATCCCTTATAAACTCTTTGACCAAGATCCTTTCACTGATTTTATCTGAAAGGCTGCTCAGCTTTGCCAACACACGATCTCTTCTTCCAGAGAATCAAAACGGGTTCAGAAAGGGCAGAGGAACTGCGGATTCAGTCTTCACCCTTGCAAATGTAATAAGTATTGTGACTCGACAGCCAGGAAGAAAGCTATTTACCGCATTTATTGACTTCCGCCGGGCCTTCGACAGCATCTCACACCCCCTACTCTGGAGAAAGCTGGCCACTCTTGGGGTGAGTGCTAGATTCTTGAGACTAGTTCAATCGCTATACGAAAGTGCGTCGTTTTCCGTTCTACTCGGTGACCAGATGACCAAGCAATACCCAATCTCAGAGGGAATTCTGCAGGGTGACATTTTGTCTCCTCTCCTCTTTGCTCTCTTCCTCTCTGACTTTGATGGTTTTCTCACGAAGCGCAGCATCAGGGGTGTTAGCTAATAACATGCTAGTTGAGCTGACCTCCCTGTTCTATGCAGATGACCTTGCCTTACTTGCTGACACGCATGCAGGTATGCTGAGGCTTCTTCGAGCTCTGAATGAGTACTGTGAAGAGAACAGTCTTGTTGTGAATACTTCAAAGTTAAAGGTGTTGATCTTCCAAAAGAAAGGCCGCCCTAAACACTACGAGTTTCCATGTGGAGGTGCCTGTCTTGAAGTGGTGAGCTCCTTCTGCTTTCTGGGAGTCCTCTTTTCCCGTTCTGGCTTATTCTCAGTACACGCAAAACGTGCTGTTCACAAGGGTGCTGCAGCGTACAAGGCCACGTGGGGAGTAATTTTCAAAACTAGGGCGAATTCCCCAGATACATGGAGGACACTCTTTGACTCCATGTTTGCCTCTACTGCCATGTATGCCTGCGAGACATGGGGGTTCTTTCATGCAGAGACACTAGAAAGGATTCAGGTCAGAGCCTTCAAATCATTATTGGGCCTTGGATGGTCTACACCAGACCATATGTATAGTTCGAACTGAACTTGGCCTTTCTCACCTGAAACTCTCCATCGCCAAGAGTATGTTTGGATGGTGGGAAAAGCTAATGGAGATGAATGAACAGAGGCTTCCAAAGATATGTTTTAACCGACTGGTAGAACTGGCTCCCACCCTGACCGATCACAGGTACAACTGGGCACTTCAGATGGACAGCTTTCTCACAACTGCAGACTGTGGTTGTTGTATGGGGGCTGATCCTGGGAACTTGAAGGAGATGAAGAGGGTTTTCCTTGATAACCTAGCTAAAACTTTTAGGGAGGAAGACATGGAGTCGGCTCGGAGGTCTAGGTATAACATCACCCCAATAAACCAGAGCGCTCTCACCGGTAATTGTGCCAGCTACCTCAACTCGGACCTCCCTTTCTTCCTGAAACGCTCATTGGCTCAGGTCCGCACTGCAGGAGAAAAATTCAGCCGCATCAATCTCGACGGGCTTACGAACACCTTCTCCAGCGTGAACCCCTGTCAGGTCTGCAATCTTGGCTCTCCAGACACAATTGAGCACCTCATCAAGGAGTGTGCTGTATTCCGAGCAGAGCGACAGAAGTTCCTGGGACGGCCTGTACTGAGCAGGGAAGAGTTTCTCGACATCTGCACCATGGCGTCACCATTAAAATTGTTGGGTTTCTTGAGAAGTGTTCTCCGCCTGAGAATGTGTGCCGTGAGTGAGGGTTCGGTTTATTGACTGCTTCATACGGTTCAGAACCTGAAGAATTTAAGGTCTTAGGCTCAACAAGACTATGCTCTATGTACTTATATGAGTTAATTTGATTTTATTCTTTATAATTGAATATATATATATATGTTTCCAACTGTTTGCCAATCTTGTAACGGCCTTTAAGGCTTTTTACAAATAAAATCTATCTATCTATCTATCTGTTTCTGGCCCATTCACGGAATAGAAATTCTCCTTTCTCCAGGCAGGGGTGAGCAAGATACTTGAGTATTTAAAATACTTTGTATTTTAAATACAAAATACGTATTTTGTAATTGTATTTAAATTCTATTGGTAAAGTATTTGTATTTCTGTATTTAAAATACATTTTTGAAAGTATTTTGTGCTTTGTATTTTAAATACATTTTCAAAAGTATTTTGTATTTCACACTCAACGAAAATACAAAGACAAATACAAATACAAATACTTTTAATTTCAACGTTCTTTAGTTTCTACTTCTTCGCCACCATTCACCAGTATAACCTAACTTAGTGACACCATATTTGGCACAAAAACTCGGTGTAAAAACATCCTTCGATTTTTCATGTTTTCAAAAAAGTGGAGAGGGAAGGATAGTCATGGTGGGAGGTGGAAGTTCCGAATTCCTTGTTAGCACAACTGCCGCAAAAATGATGCTAGCGGATGGAAACTTGGCACAAAAATGGCTCATACACAGCCCTAGCCTACAAGTACACAAAGCTGTACAAGTAAACAAAACTCGTGGCAATTATTGCGAAAAAAAACCGCTAATTCGAGTTTAAACTGGACCAAAATGGCAAATTCACAACTCACATGGCGAAAAATCGCCTATTAATAAAAAAAAGAGAATAGATAATATGCTAATTCGCTGCAAAATTATCAGAAAACGCTATTTCACAGCTGAAATGAAGAAAAATCAATAATTCGCGGCTGAAATTGAGAAAACAAAAATTTGTACAGCTTCTGAAAGAATCGAGGCTCAAACTGAGAAATAGCGCTAATCCGTAGAAAAAAACGCGGGCTAAAACCTAAAAAAACTACGCGGCTAGAATTGACAAAAATATTAATTAGCGGGGTCAAATTTAAGAAAAACACTAATTTTCAACTCAAACTGCGAAAAAAGTGCTAATGAATGAAAGAATCCCTACTGCACTGCTAAAATTGATTAAAAGCGCTAACCCGTGGCCAAAATTGGTTAAAGTTGTAGCGTGCCAACGGCTAACAAACATCAATTTTAATTTTAAAAAATAACTAATACTATGTTAAAAAAACAACATAAGTCAGTTTGATCGAGAGTTCGTATTTTCCCAATTTTTCATTGTCGTTATAAAAAAGATCTCTAAATTTTTAGTTGGCCGTTATTTTGTATACCGAAGAGAGCGTGACCCACAAAGTCACTAAAACTTGAAAAATTGACAAAACACAAATGCGTAGCTTCTGTTCGAGGCTAAAACTAAACAATAAACGCTAATCCATAGCAAAAATTGAAGGAAAAATGCCAACGTGGGACTGGAGTGTAAAAAAAAAAACAGCTAATATTGAAAGATTCACTATAATTAGCCTGTCATAAATAAATGAAAACTCTCGTTTTCAGCTCAAATTGGGAAAAAGTGTTATTCCCGGCTAAAATTTGAGAAAATCACGAATTCGTGGCTGAAAAAATTAAGGTAATTCGCGAATTCAAGGATTAGAAACGCTTCAAAGCAGCTAATGTTGAAAAAAATGCGAATTTTCGGCTAAAATTGAGAAAATGATCGCTATTAAAGTGTGCTGGTATTTCTAATTCCGCCATCTGACGACAACTTCGTGGCTAAAATTGAGGTAAACGGCAAATTCATGGTCAAAAGTTAAAGAAAAAACACTGAATCACGGATAGAACTGAGATGAAGCCCTATTCTACATATAATTAAAATTGAAAAAAATTGCTAATGCGATGCCAAAATGTAAAAGTGTTGAAAGCAATACAAAGTAAATATGTAAAATTGGACTTGTGACGTCAGAGGGAACCCTATCGGGGGCTTTGTGAAACCGACGAGTTTTGAAGTAGGATTAGAGAACCTACGATATAATCAGACAGGTAGAATCACAGACGCCATGTTCGCTCTTATCAATTATCAGTCTTGTAAAATCCACCTTTTGTGGATGTTAACAAACCACCCCCCAACCATTCTTATTAAACTGATAAGAACGAACATGGCGCCGTATGCGACTACTCGTCTTTAAAGGTTCCTTAGTAGGATGTACGATAACAAATGGAAGACACTGTCCGTTGAATAATGAAGAATATATATCGTTTTTTGAGTGTGCAAACGGGACTATTATTCTGTTTTTCCAATTTGTTATGAGCCCAGCGGCGGATTAAGTTGTTAAGTGGTAGTCGCGGTAAGGAAGGACAGTCGAATAAACAAAAAAAACGAGATCGGAATTGTCAGTGGTGTTAATAATGGAACAGCCCATTCAAGTGGTAAAGTTAATTGGACCGAGCAAATGGGGCTTGTGGAAGTTCCAAGTCGGGATCGCTCTAAAGTCGAAAGGTGTATACCGTGTAGTTACCGGTGTGGGCCCGAGGATGCGGAAAGTAACGAAGGTAAGGAGTGGGTTCGAAAAGACGTGAAGACTCAGGATATCATTGTGTCACGATTGGAGGTGGGACCAATGAGCCACCTGCTAAATTGCGAAACTTCAGCGGGTATGTGGGAAAAGCTCTTGTCCGTGTATGAACACAAGTCTGAGGTGAGTACGCACTTACTCCAACAAAAGTTCTTCAATTTAAAGTACGATGATGAGGGAGTAGCTTCTTTCACGTCAAAAGTGAATGACATCGTTTCCCAATTGAAGATGTTAGGGAAAAAACTGTCGGAACAAACGATAATAACAAAAATCATTATGAGTTTGCCTGAATCATTCAAGCATTTTGTCTCGGCCTGGGAATCTGTTCCGATTGAAAAACAAATTCTCAACAATCTTACGGCCCGCCTATTGATAGAAGAAGAAAGAAAAGGTTGTGTGGGAACGTCGACGCAAGAGACGGCCTTGGCTGCGAGAGGTTTCAAAGGAGAAAACAAAGAAAAGGGAGTGTGCTTCGGATGTGGCCTGAAGGGACACTATAAAGCTGAGGGTTAACGTTCGAACTTTTCGGTCAAGCACGGAAATAAGACAAAAATCTACAGGTCAGACTGTGGAACCGAATTCGTTAACTGTGAGCTAAAATCGGCATTCGAGAGGAAGGGTATTCGACATCAAACATCAATCCCATACACACCCCAACAGAATGGTCGAATAGAACGTGAATTGAGGACTGTGGTTGAAGCCGCGCGCACGATGCTGCACGCCAAAAGCTTATCGAAAGTTTTGTGGGCAGAGGCAGTGAACACTGCTGTCTTTGTCTTAAATCGCACTGGTCCTAGTCCAGAAGAAGGGAAAACGCCTTATCAATTGTGGTTCAAGAAAAACTTCGACTCCCGCTTGCTTCGAGTCTTTGAATAACCTGTGATGGTACGCGTGCACGATCAAAAAATACAAAAATGGGGCCCGATGAGTAAACATGGAATTTTTGTAGGTTACGCGGAAAATACTAAAGCCTATCGAGTACTTTTGGACCAGAGGATTGAGGTGTCTCGTGATTTGATATTTATCCAAGAAAAATAAACAGAAAAACAATCCAAGGAAACCGACAATACACAACAATGCAGCCGAGGAATTTTGCTGGAAGAAAACTCGGATCTAGACGAAGAGGTTGACGAACGGACGATTCCGGAGGAAATCAAATCGCTGATGAAATTGACCCGGAAGAAGATGATGGCGTCAATGAGGAAAGTGTATCGGATGACCCATCCAGAAACCAGCCTCGACGTTCGGATGGTGTGACCCTTAGAGACAGACGTCAAATAAAACCACCAAGCAGATTCAATGAGTACGAACTTTCTCTAGTCGCCGATGTAAACGACCCAGTAAATTACTGCGAAGCAATGAATGGAGACAATGCTGAAAACTGGAAGGAGGCTATTTCAGCTGAATTGAAAAGCCTACTGGCAAATAACACGTGGGAGGAAATAAATCGTCCAAATAATGCCCGTGTCGTTGGCTTTAGATGGGTATTTCGACGAAAAAAGGACTCGAACGGCGATACTTTCAAGGCACGCCTCATAGCAAAAGGATTTCAGCAGCACTATGAAAAACAAGATGTGTCAGAGATCTACTCACCTGTCGCCAAGTTAACAACAATGAGGATTCTACTTGCCGTATCGAATCAAGTGGGAATGCCGATCTACCAAATGGACGTTAAAAGCGCTTTTCTGCACGGAGAAATTAAAGACGAAGTCTTCATGGAGTTGCCTGAAGGCTTGAATGTCGAAAAAAATCGAGTAGTTAGGCTGAACAAGTCGATTTATGGTCTAAAAGGTTCACCAAGATGTTGGAACGAAAAATTCAACTCCGTCATGACAAGAGAGGGATTCTCAAGATCAAAAAATGATTATTGCCTCTACGCCAGAAGGTCAAAAACCAGTCGCATATACATCGTACTCTACGTTGACGACTTATTAATTTGCGGAACGGACGAAGCGGAAGTAAACCAGTTGAAATCAATACTGAATAAATACTTTAAAATGAAAGATCTCGGCTTAGCGACAAACTTTTTGGGAATCCAGATCGAAAAAAATGTAAAAGATGGCATCCTAACCATAAATCAGACCGATTATCTCAGAGAAGTATTGAGGAAGTTCGGAATGGAAGACTCTAAGCCTGTTTCCACGCCATTAGAGTCCAACGTTGTGATAGATACTGAAAAGAATCCAGACAAAAGGGTTGAGACCAACTGTCGACAGCTCATCGGATCGCTGATGTACGCCATGCTAGGCACAAGGCCAGATTTATGTTCCAGCCTCTCTTACTTGAGTCGATTTCAAAGTGAAGCCAGCGAAGACTTATGGAAAGCTTTGAAACGTGTTCTGAGGTACGTCAAAGGAACTGTGACTCTCAAACTTACCAACCGACGAACCCTTGACTCGCCAGCTCTAAAGGGATATTCAGATTCAGACTGGGGAGGAGATCAGAAGGAATGGAAGTCTACATCGGGGGGTATGTTTTCACGGTCGGTGGCAACTGCGTATCATGGGCCTTGAAGAAGCAGCCGACTGTGGCTTTGTCTTCCACAGAGGCCGAATACATAGCCTTGAGTTTGGCAACCAGTGAAGCCTGCTGGATTCGTCGAGTGTTGGGTGATTTGGACTAACCTCAACAGAGTCCAACGACAATCTACGAGGACAACCAATCGACGATTCGTGTGGCTAGAAATCCAGAAAGCCACCGGAGAATGAAACACGTGGAAATACGACACCACTTCACAAGGGAAAAGAGAGAGGATCGGACTATCCATCTGGAATACCCAGCCTCAAACGAACAGGTCGGCGACATCTTCACTAAACCTTTAAACAAGACTCTGTTTGAAAAATTTCGTCAAAAATTGAGGTTAAATTGATTTTCTTTTAAATTTTGATTTTTTATTTTTATCGAGGGAGGGTGTTGAAAGCAATGCAAAATAAATATGTAAAATTGGACTTGTGACGTCAGGTCAGAGGGAACCATATCGGGGGCTTTGTGAAACCGACCGAGGATGTACGATAACAAATGGAAGACACTGTCAGTTGAATAATAAAGAATATACCGTTTTTTGAGTGTGCAAACGCGACTATTATTCTGTTTTTCCAATTAAAAGAACCCGCCAATTTGCGGCTAATATAGAGAAAATCAGTAATTATTCTGGCTAGAATAAAGAGAAAAGTTAATTTTCAGCCTGAATTGAAACAAAAAGTGCTAATTCACTGTCAAAAATGGAAGAATTGCCGATTTGCAGTGCGAAATTAACAAAATTCGCCAATACACGGGCTAGAAATAGCAAATGCACTGCAAAAATTACGGAAAAGCGCTAATTTACGGCTAAAATTGAGACAAATTTAAATTTACGTCAAAAATGGTAAATACGTTAATGCGCGGCTTCTCGAGAGACTTTGAGGCTAAAATTGAGAAAAAGCTCTAATTTATGGCTATGAGTGAAAAACTCGCAATTTCGCGGCTAAAACTGAGACGAAATCGCTATTCCGCAGGGTATGGTTACGGTGAACAAAAAATGCTAATTTGTGGTGAACATTTCGAGAAAACCGGCATTTTACGGATAGTATTGAGTAATTTTCAGCTCATACTGAGTAAACCGCTAGAAAAAATCGCTAATTTGCAGCTAAAATTGTGGAAAACGCCAACTCGAGGAAAGATAAAGAAACATCGCTGATTCACAGGATAAAAAATCTACTTTGATGCTAAAGTTGGGGAAAAGCGCATATTTATGTCTTTATGGTGGGGGGGGGTATTACCCCGCTAATCAGTTGCTAATTTGCTGTTAAAGTTGACAAAACCCACTCATTCGCGGCTAAAATGGAGAAATTCGCAGTTTAAATTTGGCATAAGCGCTGTTTAGCGGGTAGACTGTGGAAATAGCGGTAATTTGCCTACAATATATGAAAAAGGCCATGGTTAAAATTAGGAAAAGGCCTTAAAGCTTACCAATAGAGGTTTTATGTATAGTTAGAGACTTTTAGGGGCCTCTTGAAGATTTCCGCCCCGGGCCCCGATATAGGTCCACCAGTGACCTCATCTCCTTTTCAGCTCACGATCCACCAGTGCTCGCTGGTTCGATACTAAATACTTGGTGACAACTTGTCTACTTTTTATTTCGCGCATCGCGGCACAGCGCCATTTCGCGCTGCTACATTTTGTCAACTTGTCTATTGAAGGACCTGATATTTTTGAATTATTTATTTTTCGTGTTTTCGCACTATCTGCCATCGAAATCGAATTTTTGAAAAGTATTTTAAATTGTATTTGTATTTTATTTAAAATACAATTCAAAAAGTATTTGTATTTCAGTATTTAAAATACATTTTTGAAAGTATTTTGGGTAGTGATGGGTTTACACCGGGAAAATAAAAATTCGGGTTTTTTCCCTGGGAAAATACCGGGAAAAAACCCAATTTGGGAAAATACTGGGTTTTTATTCGTTTTTCATTCAATGTTGCAACAGACTCAGCAAATGAATAATAAAAAAATTTCGCTCCGGCAGCTGGCGGTCGGAAAGAGTGCATTTCATTTCGTATGCGGATACCCTAAGCCGTCCCAGAAGTAATAATGTTGAGACCATGATTTGTTTCGTTAATGTTTGACCCATCCTCGTACTGCTTGATGACGGGTTTGTTTAAGATGAACTTGATGGGAATCAAAGGCTACTTCAAAATGAAATCATCGTACCGAATATAATGCTTCTGGAACCAACTGGTGATTTTTGGTGATTTTTTGTCCATTTCAAGCCCTACTTTCCCCCCCTCCACATTGACCGATTTGGACCAAATACAATACCGACCGGGGGGTCTTATGACTACTGATTTTTGTGCCAAACCGCGTTCCGCTAAATTAACTTCTACGAGAGTTATTGTGCTAACGAGACCACAGACTTAATTCCACTCCGGGGCCACCACCCCCTCCACCTTGACTTTTTCAAAAAATTAAAATGGGAATCAAAGGTAGTCTATCATGGAGTATACGTACCGAACATGATGCTTCTAGATTCAACTGGTGATTTGTAGTGATTTTTTGACCATTTCAAGCCCTATTTTCCCCCTCTCCACCACGACCGATTGGGCCCAAATGGAATACCGACCGGGGTATTATGACTACTGATTTTTGTGCCAAAGCGCGGTCCGCTAAATTAACTTCTACGAGAGTTATCGTGCTAACAAGATAACAGCCATAAAGATATTATGTATGTATATGTGTATATATATGAATTCCGGAGACCACTGAATTCGTGTTCTAAAGGTTCTGAAACATGAAAAAAACGTGACATGACCCATGTTTGCCACCATCACGACCAGACCAATAGTGCATTTTCAGAATGAAATGCACTAAAAACGACTATAGGTATTTATTGCACCCATAGAATCATACGAACTCTCTGTTTGCACGAAAATGGTTAAAAATCTAGCCGTTACGGAAGACAAAGCTGAAACCGAGCCTTGCCACCAAATGTCCATTAATTTTTATATTGGAATTCATCGCCTGAGGTTTCCTCGTTTGATGACGATGATGATGATTCAGATGCCGTTGCATCAGTTTTGTTGGGCCTTTGAAAAATGAAGTGTGAATTTGCCTGCCGAACCTGTTTTCGGTATCCCAGCGTCCAAGAAGGTTTGAGGAGTCACTGCTTTCTGTATTACTTCTTCGACGATTTTGAATTTTCCAATTGTGGGACAGACAGGTCAGTTTTCCGGCTTGATCAGTCGTTAAACGGTTTCTTTTTTTGCTGTTCATTCAAGAAAACGTGCTAAAGGATCTTTCTGTCGCAGCTGATAAAATTCTAACCGCAACGGAAAACAAAGTTGAAGTCGAACAAAGCCCCTTGCCACCAAACACTTGGCGTGACCGCCGAGGCACTTTCCCACAAAAATGTCTTCCCCCAGAGTCCATCCTTGGAACGATAGTTGGCCAAATCCACCATCGCTTTGTCGACATTAACCTTCATCTGTGTGGCAACCTTATGAATTTTTCTTTTTTCTTTATGTGTCCCAGCAATTAATTAATTGCAAATTAGACGACCCTTGTCTTGGGACTTTTCAAGGGACTTAAAAAAAATGGTTAGTATTTAGCTTCAATAAAAAGTTTAATTCTTTATTTTCAGCCTCCCCACTCCCTCGAATTCACTGCATTGTGACTAGGGTGGTGCGGTGAGGGGGGAGTAATCCCTTGAAAAGTCCCAAGACAAGGGTCGTCTAATTTGCAATTACTTATGAATTTTTCATGTCTCTATGTGCTCGTCTTGCTCAGCAGCGTCCCCTATGATGATGGGCCCAGAAGTGTCGCAACGTAATGAATACTACTTTTAACGCTGGAGTCTATTCAGTCTTTCAGTTTTCGTAGAATTAGGGACTGTTCATAAGTGTTATATTTTTAGGGTCAAAAATATAAAGCCAAAACCCTAAAAATATAACATTTATCAAGTATTATGGCTTAAAAACTGATAATATTAATAAGGGACTGTTCATTCTTGGAAAGTGGCGACCGAGGTAAATTTTTAGCGAGCTTTAGCTCAATGTCGTAATGCGAGATGAATTATCTCTATGGAGCAGATAGATACTTCTCAGAGTTGAGGGAAAGGTTACAAGAGGCTGCGCGAGGAAAAAAACTCACGCTTCGAGGCTGAATTCTCTAATTTCTGCAGTGATAAGTTCTATTCAAACTGAACGAATAAAAACCCAATTCGGGTGGGAAAATACTTTCTTGGGAAAAAACCTGGTTTTTTCCCAAAAAACGGGAATATTCCCAATGGGTTTTTTCCCTTGACCCATCACTAATTTTGGGCTTTGTATTTAAAATACATTTTCAAAGTATTTTGCCCACCCCTGTCTCCAGGAGAGTGGAGATATCATGTCTCAAGGTGAGAGCTTAGGCAATGGTGTCACCACTACCTCCCAGCAGGAAATTATCAACATACATGCAGTCTCGCAAAGCCTGAGCTACCACGGGGAACTGTTCTCCTTCATCATCCGTGAAGAAGGACTCGCTTTGGTGCTAGTGCTTTCTGTTTTTACGACACCGCGTGATGAGGGAGCACCGGTGAGGATGGTTTCTTAGCCACCTCCGTGTGCTTTAAACTCTCGTACTCCTAGGTAGGCGGTGTAGGATTCTTCCATCTCGGGATTTCTACTCAGTTCGCGCTCTACACAGAGAGCTAAGCCTACTCAAGGCCAGATCTCTAGCAGAGGTGAAATTTTTACTACATAACGACCACCTGGCTCACGCGGCGTGTTAGACAGGAAATGGGATTCACAAAAGGCGTGCTCAGGATTTACGGAAAAGGGTCGACTTGACAGATCTTCATCAAGCCAGAACCTTTCTAAGCATTGGGAGACCTCCCTAATGAGAACACTCCCATCGAATCAACATCGATCATCGAGTCGACAAACAACTAAAAATCGAGCCGCGATCGAGTCAAAAATGTCCCGCGAATCTACGTCGATGGGATTACGTCAACTCATCGATGAAAAATCTACGTATAATAGACGTTGACTCCACTTCGTCGATAGTACGCCGCACCATATCATCGATAGTACGTCGCACCATTTCATCGATTGTACGTCGCACAGATGCGTTTTGATCGATGGAAAATTTGTACCGGCAGCTGATGAGCATACTTTCTAAAAGGCACATATCCAATGGGGTGAACGAGTTCACCTTGGACAGTCCTAAGTGGGGCCACCCTAGTCTCCCCATCACGGCCAGGAATAAGTTCTATTACCCGAGCAAGGGGCCAGGTCATTTCTTTTGGTGTTGTCTTGGCCTGACAAAACAAGCTCCCCCAGTCGTAGAGGTCTCGACTTCATCTTCTTTGCCGGTTGGACCAGTCGCACTAGATATTCAGCACGGAATCTCTTGTTTAGTTTTTTTTTTTTCAAAGTGGTGACATATATTTAACGGGCGCGTTATCTCAATTTTATTTATGGAATTGCCACAAATAACAGTCAATTAGTGTTTTTTTTCTCAATCTAAGGCGTGAAAGGGCATTCACACTCATGGGCGTAACCGGCTATCTAGACAGAAGCGATGGGTAGCGTTTTGCATTCCCCTCGAGCTTCGTCGCATGCCAAAAATCACTTTTTTCGACCTTTTCGATGTTGTTTACCATGAATATGAAGTAATCTCGCACGAACATCATACTTCCATTTGCCAGGGGGACATGGAAGTAAAATGGCTCGACACCCATTCGCTACCTAAATACAGCTGAACTAGCTAAATGACAATAAAATTGGTGAAAACAACTATTTATCTGCCCTGAAAATGACTAATTCGATCAGTCACGTACTGGAAAAGACTAAACTTGCTCAATAATGGTCAATAATAATCAAGAAACATCCGTCAAATAATTAATAATCAGCAGCGCCCGTAGGTAGGGGCAAGAGGGGGCAGACATATCCGGGTCCCACTTCTGAGAGAAGGCTCCTGAAAAGCTTAAATATGGAAAAATTTACATTAAGAGAAAAATAAAATCGGTAAAACACCAATTCGCGGTTTCCGGTGGCTACACATCGAGCTTAAAGACGAGAAAAAGCACAAATTCAAGGGATATCATTGCTAGAATTCAATAAATTGCTATTAAAACCAGGGAAAAGCGCTAATTAATGGCGGCTAAAACTGAGATTCACAGCAAGATATTAAGACAACGCCGATTCGCGGTTTCTGGTATTTCAACCGTGAATTTCTGATTGATTATAGCCTCAAACTAGCTTTTTTCCTAATTTTAGCCACTAGTTAAAGATTTTTCTATACTTCCGCCATTGAATTAGAGTTTTCCCCGTGACCCCGCGAAAATACTAAATGTGGACGTTGAAAGGAAAAAAAACTCGCGAAATTGACTTTTTTTCATGTTCTTTTGTTGGGAAGATGCCTCCTTTGCTCCAAAATGTTGCAACTGCCGTTTTCAAACGGTTAAAACTCTTTTTCCGTGTTGCAGATTGACGAGAGTGGTGTGTCCTTCGATTGAAAAAGAAAAGGAATTCGCCGTTCACATATTTTCGGAGGAGTGGTTCGGCGGGAGCGGCGTTTGGAGTCCCACGCCGCCATTATTCCTCGTTGAATTCGTCGGCCGTGAAGCGGGTGTCGCGTTTCTCAATTGGCTGGAAATTTCCAAAAGTCGAACACATTCGGCACGACAGGCGGAAAACACGTCCACGTGGGATTGCACTCACAGGTTTGTCTCCCCCTCTCCCTTTCCACCACCCACCCTCTCATTACGGAGTCATTGGCGTCAAAAAAAAAAATGACAATCAAAAAATTAACCTCGTCAGATGCCCAGAATTGAACGCCTGCATCAGTCCTGGCCTCTACTGCGACGGCACTGTCAATTGTCCGTCCGGTTTTGACGAAGAGAACCCCGACTGTGGTGTCACGACCAAACTATTGTCGGCACTGACGCCCGGCCGAGTCATAGTGGCGTCAACAGCAGGTGCGGCTCTTCTCGCCTGTCTCTGTCTCGTCGCAATGTTTGCAGCGTGTCGTCGCCCAAAGTCACGTCATCCGAAAGAGGCGAGCCTTCTCGCGAGTAATTCATCGACACTGTCCTCCTGACGAAGGCCCTCTATCGAAGTCATTGAAACGGACCGTGAAACGACCGTGTGACCTCGATAGACTTTGTCGACTCGCTAAAATACAAAAATTGTTTGCTTTTTTTCAAACCCTCCTACCCCGTTATTATAATAATAGAAACGTAGGCGGAAAACGGAGGGAACTTATTTATTTCTACTGCCATTTTCGTCCCTCCTTTTCAAACGGAAAACTATAAATTGTAAGCCTCACTTGATTAGTTGAAAATTAGAATTTTATGTTAAGCTCGCAAGAAATGTAGCAAGCTACACGTCAATATTTGCACATTATGTAGTTCCGCGAGCTTGACGACTCACCCCATCTTTAAAAGGTTGACATTCCTAGAATTATTTTTAAATTAAACAATTTTGTTTGACAGGGTAAACGATAAACCCTGTTCCCTCTACCTGACCAAAAAAATAAAGATTGAATAAAAAAAAAAAAAAAGGAACCTAAAAAGTTATGTTGCTGAGAGCAGGGTATGAACGCGTAAAATTACTGTTTAAAAAGTAAAATTAGTGCCAAAAAAAATTAGTAACCGGGTACCCACTGTAGCCGTATTTACTCACCCGGGTTTTGTGACCCAAAGCCCTGCCACATTTTGGGTACTAGGGGCTTAAATAATTATATCGTCTTTAAAGAAAAAAAATAACATTTAGCTGCCATGATAGCTATAAAAAGCTGGAAAAAAAGGTTGTTCATTATTATTGATTCGTTAACTAATTTTTAGAAAAAGTCTATTATACTGCCATGTTCGTTAACTACACCACTAATTAGAATAATTACTATAAAATCTTTCAATTTAAAACGGAATAATCGTGCAAAACAATACTTTTTATAACAAAACTGAGAGTTTCAAGAACGGGCCAGGAGTTAAAAAGTGAACAGAGGAAGAAGTTCATCTAAGCTCCAGGCCAGACCATTCTCTTGGTTTCAAGCACACATTTTGGGAAGAAAAAAAAAAAAATGAGGAAAGTAAATTGTTCAAAACTCGGCTGTGACAATTAAGAATTATAAAATAAAATAAAATGAAAATAGTACCACACAATTAAAAAATTGTGGGTTCAATTTACCCCCCCCCCTCATCACTCACCATCAATTCCCGCTTTCTTGAGGAAAATTTGCGGCTAAAATAGAGAAATTACACCGTCCCTAGTTTCGTTAGGTCCTTAAAAACGCTCTAATGTACTGATCGGCAATTTGCAACATAACTGACAGGGGGGCAAGAACCTAGAAAAAAAAACGTTAAATCCGTGACTATAACTGCGAAAAAGCGCTGATTCGTGGTCTCTTCCAGATCAAAATTGAGAAAAAGTCGTCGATTCGCGGTGCATGGCTAAAATGGTCTAAAATGTGGATATCAACTCAAAAGTGTTGTTTTTGGAGTGACTAGAATTGAGAATGCACTGTATTTTCACTGTTACTTGTATCCATCCCTGAATCTGGGGAGAAACTTTTGAAGGCCGATGATCCTGCTGGAGACACCCCGCAGCAAGCCGCTTTGGCCGATTCTGTGAGGGGCCCTCCGGTGACGGCAAACTGCCAGGAGTTTGACCGGGCTGAGGTAGAGGGCTGTTTCCGGCACATGAAGAACAAAACACCCGGTGAATTCGAGGCGTCGAGATCGCCATGATGAAGAACAGCTGGCCAGTGATTGGTGAATCCGTTGTTGAGCTCTTCAACGAATGTCTCAGGACTGGCACGATGCCAAAGTTATGGAAAACCACGTTGGTGATCCACGTCTTGAAGGCGGAAGACAAGCCAAAAGCAGACACCAAGTCCTATCGGCCGATTGCCTTGCTTTCGGTCGTGGGCAGGCTTTTCGAGGAATTGCTTGTGTATAGATTGCGAGAAGGGCTGGAAGGGCCCCTTTTAAAGGCCAGTTTGGAAGCCGGGCAGGGGAAAAACTTAAATATGAGAAAATCAGGATCAGTGCATGAGTTGTAACCGAATCGCTAAACTCGCTTGTAAAATTGAGAAAAACGCTGATTCGCAGCTGAAATTAGAAAAATTGCAGTAAATTTGTGGCTGTTAATATTGAGAAAAAGCACTGATTCACAGTTGAAATTGAGCAAAACGAGTATTTTCGGCCCCAAAATGGAGAAAAACGCTAATTCGCGGCTAGAATTGTGATTAAGCGCAACAATTTGCGACTTAAAAACTTAAGAACGAGCCCTAGTTCACAGCTGACATTGAAACAACACAAAATCAAGAATTCTTGGAGCAAAATCGGGACTGCAATTGGGAAAAAGCACTAATTCACGCGGCTGAAACTGAGAAAAGCGCTAATTCAAGGATTAAAAAAAGAGAAAAACGCGAATTCGCGTCTGAAAGAGAAGAAAACGCTAATTCACGTAGCTAAGGTATGAAAAATTGCGATTTTATGGATAATATCGTGAAAAAGCGCTGTAATTCGAAGCTAAAATTACGAAATTTGCTCATTCACGGCCAACACGCACATTCTTGCACATTCTTGGGAAGCTTCAGAATTAAAATTGAGAAAAAACACCGATTCAAGCGGCTAAAACTGTGAAAAAGCTCTAACTCACGGGTAAAATAAATAAAAACATGAATTTACGGGTAAAATAGAGAAAAACACGAATATGGCGTTTGAAATGGTGAAAAACGCTAATTCACAGCTAAAATTTAAAAAACACGAACTCCCGGATACTTGAGACAGCTTCAGGAATCAAATTGAGAAAAAACGCTAGATCAAGCGGCTAAAACCATGGAAAAGCGCTAATTTACGGATCAAATTTAGAAAAACGCGAATTGGCGTTTAAAATAGAGAAAAACGCTAATTTGCGGATAAAATTGGGACAGAGCACTCAAACGCAAGGCAACTGCATGGCTAATTCAAGCCTGGGAGTTTACAATAAGCGCCGATTCGCTGCTAAAAATGAGAAAATGTGCTGAATTCGCTGCTAAACGCTGACGAAACGTCGTCACACAATAATAAATTGAATTTAATCGAGGCGTACTGGACAATTTTTTTCATAAAAATTGAGAGAAAGACGTTAATTCACAGCTGAAATTGAGAAAACGCCAACTGGCGGATTTCTGGGGCAACTCCGGAAATAGAACTGAGAAAAGGCGCTAATTCGTGGGTATAATAAATAGAGAAAAACATGAATTGGCGTTTAAAATGGAGAAATGCGCCAATTCAATGCTTAAATTTAGAAAAATTGCTAATTTTCAGATCAAATTGGGAAGGAGCACTCACACGCTTCTTAATTTTCGTATTCTTGAGACGACTTCACGGCTGGCAGTTTTATAATAAGACTTCAATGTCACGCTGTTAACGCACATGTTAATGCTGCTAATGGGCCGTGGAAATTTAAACTCGCAAAAATGGGGATAATTTTGTCGGATAGCATTAATGGACCAATCGAATTACTTATTGGGGCCGATGTAATGGGTAAATTGATTACAGGTCGACAAGAACGACCAACGGAACGATTGGTAGCCGTAGAGACTCTACTCGGGTGGACCGTAATGGGTAAAACAGGAGCGCTCTCGAAGGATTCGGTCGCGTCTACGATGTGTTGTCTCTCCGCTGACGAGTCTATACCCAAGTTATGGGAACTAGATGCTATCGGAATTACGGAACGATCGTTGAAAATTTCTCGTCAAGAGCAAACTTACGAAGTTATGCGTCATTTCAAACGTAATGTATCTGTAAACAAAGAAAGTAGAATTGAAGTAGTTTTGCCTTGGAGAGATGACTGTCCGCCCCTACCTTGTAACTATCACTTAGCAAGGGCGAGGATGAATCGGCAGTACGATTTGCTCAAACAGAAAGGTCGATTGAGCGAATATGTTGCGATACGACGTGGGGTCTTCCTTATTTTATTTAGGGGATGCTTCAAGGAAAGGGGTAGGCATTATTAAAAGAAACGCTTCTCGAACGGTTACTCAATATATACATATTTTGGTAAGTCGTCCAAAGCAAGTGGGAGGCCGACAAAGGATAACGGGATAGGCCGGACGTTAATGAGTCAAGGGACAACGAACGGGGGGGGGGGGGGACGAGTGATGATCGGAATGATTTAGGAAGACTCCGTACTCACGCTTTCAAATTCGTCTTCCAAAGCGGGACGTCTCAATCGAAGTGGGGATGGGCGTTCACGGCCCGTAGGCAGCGGTCTGGCGCCGACGGATGACTCTGGGTGACGGATTCGGGCGGCGAAAACCAACGCCGGGGATGAGTAGGAGGCGATCACCCGATATAGCTGGGGGTGACGCCGGCGAGACAAGCCGGTGGAAGGAGACGGCGCCGGATTAGATTCTGACGGCGTTTACGTGAGGCGTATAGCCGAGAATGAGGGGTGGTGAACAATCGCGCGCAATTGAAGCGTACGCGCCTCGCGTAGAACTGGCGCACTTGTGGCGTAGAGCCTCGCGTCGAAAAGGCGCACTCGTGGTATACTAAGTTGCGTAGAGATGGCGTACTCGAGGCGTACAAAGTTGCGTAGAGATGGCGTACTCGCGGCGTACAATGCTCGCGTAGAGATGGCGTACTCGAGGCGTAAAAAGTTGCGTAGAGATGGCGTACTCGCGGCGTACAATGCTCGCGTAGAGATGGCGTACTCGAGGCGTACAAAGTTGCGTACTCGGAAATCGTTGGCGTACTAGTCCCTACGCCGTCTACGGCTTACTTCGAAGATCGGTACTCTCGTAGCTGACTGCGCGGCACCACACACGACCGTCCACTTCCACGTCTCGCTTACAAATCTTTCGTTCTTTCCCTTTCTCCTCTGCTGGTTAAGGGAGCATCTCATTCCGAAAATTAGAAATAGTTTCTATGTCGACAACTGTATTTTGAGCGTTCAAAGTGAACGTGAAATGAATGGAGACTGGTGTTGGTGAGGACATTTTTTCCAAAGTCTTGGGATTGTTGTGGGATAGAAAAAATGACGTCCTGAAATTGAATCCCGAAAATTTTCGAACATTAGATACGTCCAAGATTACAAAAAGGGTTGTACTTTCTGCGGCTCAACGTGTTTTCGATCCCATTGGTTTTACGTCGCCTGTTTCAGTCGTTCCAAAAATACTTTTGCAAAGGGCGTGGGAAATAAAACTAAGATGGGATGAAGAGCTGCCGTCGGAGTGGTCCAAAGAGTTCCTGAAATGGTTAAGAGAAATTCCTTAGATTTTTGAAATCGAGATTCCTCGTTGGGTATTCGGTTTTTCTGTGAATGACGTTTCACTCGATACTTTCGTTGACGCTAGTGCCTTAGCATACTCGCCTGTCGTTTTTGTTAGATTGGAATCTTCCAATGGTGTCTATGTACAATTAATTAGTGCCAAACCTCGAGTTCCCCCTCTGAAGAAACACATCATACCTCGACTCGAAGTCATCGTGGCTACTATTGGATCTCGCTTATACTCCTCCACAGTCAATTCTGTTGGTCTCGAAAAAGTTGATAGTCATTTTTGGAGCGAATCTACGACCGTTCTAGCATGGATTTCTCGAAATGATATTTGGTCGGTTTTTGTCAGTAATAGAATCAAGGAAATTCGTTCTTCAACACCGTTCGACAAATGGCGTCGTGTCCCTGGAAGCATGAATCCTGCTGATTTACCTTCTCGTGGTTGTTGTGGAAAGACCTTGCGTGACTCCCGTTGGTGGGATAGTCCCAAAATGGCTTTATGAAAATCCGGAACGATGGTCTGAGCCTAATGTAGTCTTTGATGAGTCTCAGGTTGTTAAGTCCGATAGAAATCATAAAAATCACACTTTACTAATTATCAAATCGACAACTGTATTTTGAGCGTTCAAAGTGAACGCTCTGTAAAACGACAGGAGAGGAGGGATCGAATAATTTTAAGGTGGAGGCATTAGAAATTGCGATTTTGAGGAAATCGAAAGCTTTTTGGTGTCCTGGTAACCAAACAAATTTTTCATTTTTTCGAAGTAATGTTCGCAATGGTTCGGTCATGGAGGAGAAATTAGGGATAAATTTGTTCGGGAAGTTCACCGTCCCAATAAATTTTTGTAAATCTTTCTTGTTAGCCGGTTCTTTGATATTTAAGACTGACGCAACAAAATTACTGTCCGGCTTAACCCCTTCTTTGGAAAAAAAAAAGACCCAAGTACTTCACAGAGAATACCTTGTACTGAAGTTTACTCGCATTAAACTTGACATTAAACTTATGAGCCTGTTCAATTACCTTGCCTAGAATTTTATCTTGTTCCTCCTCCGTGGCAGATGCTATTATCAGATCGTCAAAATAGACCTGAACTCCCTCGATGTCACCGAATATTTGCATGAGCTCACGTTGAAAAAACTCTGGGCCGCTGCTGAGTCCGAAAGGAAGGCGCAGAAACTTGTATCGCCCGAAGATTGTGGCAAATGTACATAAGTCTGATGAGTCGTCAGCTAAGGGAACTTGGTGGAACCCTTGACTCATGTCCATAACGGTGAAAATAGATCGACCAGCCAAGCTGAATGTGAGCTCCTCGGGTGATGGGATGTGAAAGTGCTCTCGTTTGATGACTTTATTGAGTTCGATAGGGCTTAAACAGAGACGCAGAGCACCGTCCTTTTTCTCAATAATGACCAGATTATTCACCCAAGCCGTAGGATGCTCGACGCGGATGATAATACCATCCGACTCCATTCTATCAAGTTATTCCTTAAGGCGCTCTCGAATTGAAATCGGAACTCGACGAGCTGGTTTTACGACAGGGACGGCATCTTCAGGGAGCGTGATACGATATTTGAACGGAAGTTTACCCAGGCCAGAGAATATACGTGCGTTCCTTTGAATGAATGATGCCTTCCCAGGATCCTGCTGAGAACTGGCTGTTGAGAAGCCGATTATCTCGTTGACCCGCGCGATCAGACCCAATTCGACACACGACGAAAGACCAAGAATAGGGGTCGAAGCACCTCTAACAACGGCGAACGTCAAGGAAACATCCGGACGGTCCTTAGGTACACATTGAAGCTCGACTGTCCCCACAACATCGAACGAGAAACCCCCGTAGGCTGTCAATGGTGTGCTAGACTGTTCAAGTTTTAACTCACACCCCAGTGACTTGAACGAAGCGAGAGGGAGAACATTAACATCAGCACCGGAATCAAGCTTGAACTCGATGTCCTTTCCACATATTTTGAGTGAATGGGTCCACCGTCTTGGGCCCTCCATGGAGCAAACGAATAGGTCATCAGGTTCGTTGATGACAGATGGAGACTCCGTTGACGTCGTTATTGACTGGATGGCAGTTCCATCTGGCCTTTTGCCCTTGCGACAAGCAACTGAAAAGTGATTGACGTCTCCACATTTAAAGGACTTTGCCCTTTGCCGGACACGAACCGTACTGATGACTGCCTCGACAAAAAAGGCAGGACTTGATTACATTCGACTGAGGACGGAGATGTAGCAGAGGAGGTAACAATGGTGGGAGCACGATCAGCGCGAGGTTTCACATTATGCTGGAACAACTTTCGGGATGACAGAGCATCTACGAATTTGGTGACAGATGACGACTGAAATTCCACCGCGTGCTGTTTGCTCGCTTCAAAAGCTCAACAAAGGGTGACAACTTTATCAAGGGAGAGGTCTTCTCGTAAGAAACGTTCCTGGAGTACACACGATCATTTGTTCCAATGACAATGAAGTCACGCAAAAGAAGACTCTCTTGATCACCAAAAGCACAAGGTTGAGCCTCGTTGCTTGGGTCTTTTGTTTTATTTATAATTGTCGGCGGCCGAAAAGTCAAATTCACGATCCTTTGTCAGTTGTTGAGCTGTCAGGGGCTGAAAAGTTTGTATGGAAAAATGTCCAGAAAGAAACATTGGTTTGAACGACGATAGAATATCGTGTTTACGCCCTTTCTTCGATTCTTCGGGGCTAATTAGAATAAAGACAAATATATTTCGTAGCGACGATTATGAAGAATTTTGTGCGCCTATTGTCCTTCCAGGAAAACGTGAAGTTGTGTCTCGATTTGTCAGGCAGATTCATAATAAAAATTGTCATGTTTGAGTGCAAGGTTTATTGGCTCTGTTGAGAGAAAACTTCTGGTTGATAGGTGGCAGAAAATCTGTAAAGTCTGTTGTTAATAAGTGTCTTCCTTGTCGGAGATTGGCATCAAAAAAGCTGGAAGCACCTAGTATAGAACTGCCCGAAAACAGAGTCAGAGAAGCTGCTCCATTCGAAGTGACCGGTTTAGATTCATGTGACCCCTTAATCCTTAAAGGCGGAGTGAAAATATGGACCTGTTTGTTTACTTGTGCCGTTATCAGAGCTCTACATTTCGAAATCGTTGAATCCTTGTCGTCTGATTCGTTTATTTTAGCGCTGAGACGTTTTATTTTGCGACGCGGTAGACCATCACGAATCCTTTGTGATAATGGCACTAATTTCGTTGGCCACCTCTCGCTCCTTGGTTGTGGGGGGGGGGGAGTTGGGAACGGATGTTTCGGACTCTCGAAGGACTTTTGAAAAGGTGCCTGGCGCGTACCAGTGTATCATATTATGAAGAATTGAACACGTTACTGTGTGACTGTGAAGCAGTTATGAACAGTCGTCCATTGACTTACCTTTCTGAAGATCCTAACGATTTTTCGATTCGGGAAACGAGAATCCCTGATTTGGATATGGTTGAGGCCAAAGATTTACAGAAGAGAGTTCGTTATCGTTCTCGACTTCGTCAAGAATTGCGTGATCGGTTTCGGAGCGAGTACCTGGGATCTCTTGTGAAATTTGCCAATTTCATGGGAGAATTGTCATTTTACTTCCATGGTTTTCGTGATTTTCAATTTTACAAAGAAATTGTCAGTTTGATTAGGGAATTGTGAAGTTCAAAAGGAATTCATTACTAGGAATTGTTAACTATATGAGGAAAATAACTGTTTTTCCAAGGAAATTTGCAATATTATAATACAATGATCAAGTTCATGGAAATGTTTTAAATTTCATGAGAATATTTTCACTTTTATGAGAAAATTGTCAGTTTTGAAAGAAAGAAGTACATAACATTATAATGAGGAAACTGCCAATGTGAAAAAATTATAACTTTTAAGGCTGGTTGCGAATTTTATGAAAAAATTGTCAATTTGAAACAGAAATGGTTAGTTTTATGAGGAAATTGTAATTTATCCTCAACAGTTTTATTTTTGGGACCCTAAACTTTTACTTTTGCCTTTTGATTCGAGCGGCAAATGTTCTTTCGGTGATTATTGTTAATACGTACTGTAATTAGCTTACATTTATTTGAGCTTTGAAATGGCACTTGTGGGCGGAAATGGCTTATTTTTTCCATAGATTGTAAATTTTATGAGTAGATTGTAAATTGTATTTGTTAATTGTCAATTTTAATGGGGTAAGTGACATTTTTATGAACCTATTTCGGGGAGTTTATTGCCAGCAAACCAATTTCGCTGGGTGGGTGGCCAAATTCAGAGAAGGATTACACTGAATTTTCGAACTAATAACTGATTTTAACTGGTTTGAATACATTGTTTTAAACGTCTTCGGGCCCCTGCCCAAGGAAGACTTATGGTGGAAGGACCCTGACCCTATATGGACTGATGGACCGCCCTACGGCCCTAGGACGGAGGTTCCTTCAACTCATCAACGGAGTGCTAATTAATTCATGGATGAAATTGAGAAAAATGGCTACTTAGCCGTTAAAATCAGGAAAAACACGAATTCACCACAAAATTCAGAAAAAAAAAACTGCTAAAATGGTGAAAAATCGCCAATCCGTGGCTATAATTCACCGATAAAATTGAAAAAGAAGCACTGAAGTGAGGAACAAACGCTAATTCCCGGTTTAAATCGGGAAAATAAAGATTGTGAAGGTAACTTTGATAAAATCTTTAAGTAATACGAGACGAAAATTTGGGAAAACTCTAATTCGTGGCTGAAATGTAGAAAAATCAATAATTTAAGCGGCTAAAATGAGAAAAAACGCTAATGTGTGGTTAAAATCAATATGCATGGCTTAATTTGGAGGGGTTAATATGATAAAGATGTGCTAATTCACAGAAAATCAAGAAAATCAAGAAAATGGCAAGCCGAGTTTTCTGGAGGCAACTTCGTGGCCAATTAGAAAAAAGCGATAGGGGAAAAATCGCAAATTTGCGGCTAACATGGGTCTAAAATGGGTGAAAATATAATATCCGATTCACCGACGAACTCGAGAAGCGCTGAAGTGTTGAAAAAGCGCTAACTCGCGGTTAACGAGGAGAAAACACCAAACTGCGGCTTAATCTGAACGATGACTTCATGGGGCGCTGGTGAAAGATTCGCCCGAGGACGAGCATAATGTCCAAAGTCGGCGCCGACTGAGCTGCAGGCAATTCGTGCCCTAAAAAAAATACCCGAACTGTTCACTCGTGCCTTGCAGATGGCTAGACTGACAATTGGTGTCATTAAAATGCTTAATCTGTGTTGCATTGGCGAAAAAAAGTAGCCAAATTTGCTATTCGCGCTCTTAAATTAAAATGGAAGGAAGGCGTGAAATCCTGGCTACAACGGAGGCAGATTGCTCTATTCACCGTCAAAATATAGAAAAGTCGCTAATTCCCTGGTAGAAATTTGAGCCAGAACTTCTGTTATGCGACAGATTCTGCCCAGAATTTCTGTTTCTGGAACAGAATCCGGGCACAATCTCTATGACCAGTTATGCCCTAAATATTCTGGCGGGAAACAATCTGAAATCCATGCCAGAGAGGGTATGAGAGGAAAAAAGTCCAATTTTCGGCACCAATATCCTGCCAGACATTCTGTTGCGGATGCAATGTAGCATATTATGGGAAGAAACATACCGGAAAAAGCGGCTTGACGAACATGTTCTGAACTCGTGACGTCACAGTGTCTCGGTCGGTAGTCTTGATTATTTCGTAAGGCTGTGAATCACAGTGAGTCTTGTCTTGGTGGTCTGTGCCATGTGCTCGGAAAGTCGAAAGTTGTGAGCTAAAATAATAAAGTCATAAGTCAGTTCAGTCTTGTCAAGTCTTCAGTCGCCTTTTTCTCAATTCTATTACGGGGTGTTTCTGATCTGGCCGAAAATACTGAAACAGGTAATTTAGCGTCGACAGTTTGTTCTTTTCAACTTTGTCGAAAACATCCCACCTAAAGCGTTGAACTTTCGCTTCCTTGCCCTTGTGCTTTTTGAAAATGCCAGGCTTTCTACTCTACATAGACTACGACCGCGTTGAAGAAGCTGGCAAGTGTCGATATTTTTCGACACCCCTACAAATGATCAGGAAGTTCGTAAAGAAGTGGTAAGTAAAGTCGTGTTGGTGATATGTACCTAGTGTTGATTAGTATAATACTAATAATACTCGTCTTCGTCTATTCCTAGTGCTCAATAATTAACTCATGCATCGAAAAGGACCAATACTTGACAAGGAGCCTTGTGCATGTGATAAAAACCTTTTAAGTAACAATACTGCTCAGTGTTTCACCGCTACGAAAGAGACAACTGTTAAAAAACCTTTCATGGATACACCTCTGCATACGAGTGCATAAAAGGTGAATATCAACAATTACATTTATTTGAAATAGTGGCTGTTATTACTATTTGCACTCTTTTTTCGTCCGCAGGTATCATTAAAGCTGGTGGTAGGGTTATCACTATCAGGCTCGAATCCTCCGATAAAGATTTTTAAAGAGTACAGTGCTACTTGGACCAACGAAATAACGCTCTTCCACCCCAAAAATGGTCAAATATTTAACTTGCTGACTCAAAAAATTGTTCTTGGTAAAGCTTCTAATAATTAAAAAATTAAGTATGCTGCAGTGGGTGCCCAGAAATAATTTATTTACCAGCCAGAAAAAAGAATAACTTTCTGACCAGAAAGCAACTGAAAATGCTAGCTTTTCTGGCCATATTTTATCCCATTGAGAACGGCAGGAAAATGGCCGAGAAAGCGTTACAGGACCGTAACTTTTCTGCCCAGACAATCTTGCGAGAATCTGGTGACTGGCCAGAAAATATGGCACATATTTGGTACATTTCTGTTGGATTTTTCTACGCGTTGATTCAAACGACCAAAGAGCGCTCTGCCGGATGACAATATGAAACAGCTAGTCATTCCAGCCTTTTTTCCCTAATCATGTTCATTTTTGTTTTAATTGATTAAAAATTTGTGACGTCCAGAGTAGGCAGATCCCGAACAATTTTCTTCAATGATTACTGAGGTTCTTATAATGACTAGCTAAGATTCGTTTAGAAACAGAGTGATGAGACGGTCACCACTTTTTCAGTCAATTTTTGCTTACGCCTCAGCAGGTATTACAAACGCCCGAAAGTCTCACACAAAGCTGCTCATAGAAATTCCTCCTACTCAAAGTGAATTTCAAGTCAAATTAGAATTTTACCTTACGAAAAGCCCGGCATCTTTTTTTATTTTTTTCCATATCGTGAACATCTACAAGGGTGGTTTCAGGATGAATGATCAGGACTTTAAATAGTTGTCCCAACTAGGACAAACCAAAATCGTCAGGGTCGCAAATGCTTGGTTTCCTAGTCACAGGTTTTTTTTTTTTGTCATTTTTCGGCCAAACACGTTCTTTCGTCAATAAGCATTTTTATCGTCCTAGCCATTCGGAGAAAAACAATACAGATTACATTTCTGAAAAAAGCACAACATTTTCGTTCAAGAAATGCTAGTTGTAACTTGCTGATCTCATGTTTTAGTATTTTATTTTATTTATTGAAAAAGTGTTAATTTGATTTTCACCGTTTCTTTCAAACTCGAATCTTCCTCAGTCATAGCGTTCAAGATAGATGGTTAAATTATTGGAAAAACACGTGAGTGTTGTAAGGACGAACCAAATTTTTAAACGTAAAATCCGCGCTTTTTCGCTGAGATATCACAGCAAAAGTTTATAAATTCAAATTGAGCCATATTTTCACCAAACATAAAAAGTAAAAACAGCTTTTGGCACTATAACTTTGAATATGCTCACGTTAAACAAAATACCTACCTCATGCAGTGGTGGATTTACAGGGTGGTTT
>CM075937.1:49278800-49302772 GCA_038030265.1 Corythucha ciliata
GTGTTCCTCCAGTAGTGCGAACGTTTGCCGCAGATGTTCCTTGTGTTCCAATTCATTTTTAGATGCGATTAAAATATCGTCAAGATAAACGAAAACAAAAGGTATATTGCGAAAGATTTGGTCCATAAACGTTTGGAAAGTCTGCGCGGCATTTCTGAGTCCAAAAATCATTTTAACAAATTCAAAAAGACCGAATGGCGTCAATATGGCAGTTTTGGGAATGTCTTCCGGAGCAACGGGGATATGATAATAGGCTCGACTGATGTCTAATGTTGAGTAAATGGTTGTTCCGTGAAGATGATTTGTGAAATCGTGGAGGTTAGGTATTTCATATCGGTTGGGGATCGTACGACTGTTGAGTAACCTGTAGTCACCGCAAGGTCGAAGACTTCCGTCCTTTTTATAAACTACGTGGAGTGGACTGGCCCAAGGACTTCTGGAAGGTCGACAGATACCGTCATTGACCATGCGAGAGAATTATTCTTTCGCAGCTCGCATTTTGTCGGGAGCTAACCGACGGACTTTACAATTGATGGGCTGACCCTTTGTTTCTATGTAATGGTAAACTCCTTGTGAGTTAACTGTTGTTACTGGCATAGGTCTAGTGAGGTTTGGGTACTTTAGGAAGATGTCTCGAAATTTCATTGTTTTAGGAATCGATGATACTATTGAGACGTTTGATTTTGGAAGTCGGCCAATGACACTCAGACCAGCGATCTTGTCGGTCAACCGGCGTTGGTTGAGGTCGACTATAATCTTGTAATGAGCGAGGAAGTCCGCTCCCAGTATGGGTTGTGACACTTCTGCTGAAATAAAGGTCCAAGGGAATGATCGGTGTAATCCGAGGTCACAATTTTGATGCTCTGTCCCGATGAGAACACTTCCATCGATTCGATGTCGAATCGACGTCATTTACGGCGGTTTTCGGAGATGAGTCCTTATCGACGTCGTATCGATGTCATTTACTCGTCGATGTAATAAGGTTATTATTTCACCCTAGATGCAACTTCGAAAAGACGTAGTTGTTATAACGTTTATCGGTCGATATAGAATCTATATCGATGAAATCTCAATGCAAATAGGTTTTCATATCGACAATAATATGACATCGATTTGACGAAGTAGCATTAACACTAGTTGCATTGAATATCGAAACGACGTTGAAGCAACCTCGATGTTTTTTTTTGACATTTCTCACCAGTGCAACTGCGTGAGGTTGAAGTATAGTAGCGTTTTTTTAGTATAGTATAGCAGCGTTGATAATGTTCGAAACATTGAGGTTGGTTCAACGTCGTTTCGATATTCGATACAACTCGTTTATAATGCAACTTTCGTCATCTCGATGTTGTATTATTGTCGACATGAAAACCTATATCAACGCACATGTGATATCGATGTGTCCTCGTGAATAAACTTAATATCATCTTATATTTATACATATATTATAGTTCTGAAAAAAAAACGCTGCGAATTATCGAACAATGCCTTATTATTTCGACTGTTTATGGGTTTATTATTCATGTATGTAGTCAAATCCGGCTTGAAATTACATAAAAATCGACACCCCACACCCCTATGATCCCAAATCCTTTGAAAATCCCCATTTTGGACCCGCTTTTGACCCATAAAACCCCAGGGAGTTATTTGATCAAACTGATCAGATGTTAGGACCAACTAAGTCCCAAATGGAGTCTATGTGCGAAAGAACGAGTTTTTTCGAGCAATCGTAGGGCAAGATATGGCCCAGACGGCGGACGGACATTATTTTTTTTTTTTTAGATTTGGATTCTACGCACTTTGAAACGTAAAACTACAAATTTTGAGGGGGGGGGGGGTCAAAAAAATTTTTTTGCGTTACGATTACAAAGACTTATTATTGAGAAATAATAAGTCAAAATCTTCGCCAGCTAGCGGTTGGAAAGAGCGAATTTAACTCGTACACGTGCGTTTGAAGCAACAATATTTCTAATAATAATATAAGGCGTATTTCAACTTTTCTCACGAGATTCCCCCTTTTAAGAAAATAAAATTTCAGAACTGATGTTTAATTTTCCCCTATAAAACAAGGCTAAATAAAAAGCGTTGCAAATTATCGAACAATGCCTTATTATTTCGACTGTTTATGGGTTTATTATTCATGGATGTAGTCAAATCCGGCTTGAAATTACATGAAAATCGACACCCCACACCACTACGATCCCAAATCCTTTGAAAATCCCCATTTTGGACCCGCTTTTGGCCCATAAAACCCCAGGGAGTTATTTGATCAAACTGATCAGATGTTAGGACCAACTAGACCCCAAATGGAGTCTATGTGCGAAAGAACGAGTTTTTTCGAGCAATCCTAGGGCAAGATATGGCCCGGACGGCGGACGGACATTTTTTTATTTATTTCAGATTTGGATTCTACGCACTTTGAAACGTAAAACTACAAATTTTGAGGGGGGGTCAAGAACATTTTTTTGCGATACGATTACAAAGACTTATTATTGAGAAATAATAAGTCAATATTTGATTTTGGTTTATTATTCATTCTGAATAATACACCTATGTTTTCGGCCAGGAAAAAATGTTTACAACCTACCCTTAATTTTTCTGTGTACGTTTTAACATTCCTGGAATGTCCGGACCATATCTTGCCCTAGGATCCCGATGAGAACTAAATAAAGTACTTGATACTAAATAAAAAATAGCACTAAATAAAAAATACTCATCAAAATACAAAAAATACTGCAATACAAAAACACTACTTTCTCTACCACGAGAATTTTGAACTACCCACGTTTCGCGCGTGGCGTTATCATCCTTATCTAATAATCAAACGGTCTTTCTCGTTTCCTTTAAGTTCGTGTCAATAGATGAGTTCCATACATGCGCTATGGAGCCAAGATAACCACTGTGATACCTTCTGTCAGGCAGGTTATTAACCCGTCAATGTCAATCTTGTTCTCATTTCTTCGTGTTTTGCTATCTGTCCCCTCTGATTTTCCTTTTTTTGGTCCAATTGTTTTGTTATTATTATTGTTCTTGTTGTTATTACTCTTATTATTGTTCTTGTTGTTTTTAAGTTATGTTTTTTTTCAGTTCAGACGTTTTTTCCAATTGTAAGTCCTTATTTTACTGCGGTGCCGCGACCTTACTCATTACTTTGGATTTTAGCACAACATGACAGGCCGGTTGCCTTTTTCCAAGATCACCCTTGATCCCCGCGATGTTCCTGGTGCAACGCTCTCATACTCCGACGTCCGAGCAAATTCGATCATTTCCCCGAAAAGATTTTTAGAAGTACGAGGAGTGAAAGCCCCGGCCAATGCCAAAAAAGAGGACCTCGTAAAACTGGTCATTCGGTTCCAGGAGAAGGCATTGGATCCGACTGTTGATCGTGGTAATTAATATATTGCCTCCCAAACCTCAATTTTGAAGATTCAAAGATGTTGATTAGACCAGTCAATATAGACACAAAAATCGGGGTAAATCGCAAACATGCATGTAATTGATTTTTTTTGTTTCATGTTGTTAGGATCAATGAGAGCAGTTATTACTCAAGTTTGCAACCTTCAAAACCTTGTGCTTAACTCATGGCACTCGAAAAACTAAGAAATTTCATCACTTTTTCTTGGTTTTTAAACAAAAATACCAGAAGAAAGAGTTTTTCGAGCATGACCACAGTATACATTGTTAAAGCCAACTAAATTTGTTACAATTTAAGCCATGCCCGAGCATCCTGGGTCTGTTAGTTCAGGAAATACAGTCAATCAACAAAATACCTAATCTCGCCAAAAAGCGAGATTTTATTGGTAGGGTAATTTTTCGAGACCCGTAGCACTCAAATACACGGTGATTGGTACTTGGTTGAACAAAATGAGAGGGATGATTGTACACCCAAAATGCAACAAAAAATTTCCTATGACCTAAGGTCAGATTTCCATTCCTAGTTCAGATAATCAATTTGTTGTTTTTTAGCACATCACGGGTTTCCGCAACAGAAACATCTGTAACATGGGAAGTAAGCGTCCTAGGTTAAATCCAACGACACCACTGAAAAGAGCACTCTTTTTTGTGTGTGAGTAAAGACATTTTGTCTAATGATAGCGAAAGATTCTTTGAGTAAACTGGGAAAATATCAGGATATTTTTAAAAATGTCAGTTTTTGACAACTGTTCAAAGCTAGACTACATTAGCCATGGTGCTCCCAGCACCTGGCAAGTTCCTCTAAAACTGTATGAAGTAACTTAGTTTAATACTTCATGAATATTTTACTCCTGTCCTTTGCAATTTTTTGATAAAAATCCATTGTTATACAAAAAAATGAGGCAATTAGGCCCATTTTGAGTACCTACAAGAAGATCAAGAGCCGTTCCCAAAACTTTTTTTTTTAGCTTAATTCACTTTTCCTATGCTCATCTATGAGGAAAGACAAATAGAAGTGGAATAAGCTGAAAAAAAGTCTTGAAATAGCTTTCGTATCTTCTTTTAGGCACTCAAAATGGGCCTAATTGCCTCATTTTTTGGTATAACAATGGATTTTTCTCAAAACATTGCAAAGGACAGAAGTAAAATAAGCATGAAGTATGAAACTTAATTACTTCATACAGTTTTAGAGGAATTTGCCGGGCGCTGGGAGCACCATGGCTAATGTAGTCTAGCTTTGAACAGTTGTCAAAAACTGACATTTTTTAAATATCCTGATATTTTCCCAGTTTACTCCAAGAATCTTTCGCTAACTTTGGACAAAATGTCCATTCTCACACATAAAAAAGTGCGCTCATTTCATTGGTGTCGTTGGATTTAATCTAGGACGCATGCTTCGCAAGTTACAGCTGTTTTTGTTGCGAAAACCAGTGATGTGCTGAAAAACGTGAAAAAATCTATTATCTCGACTAGGAAAGGAAATCGGACCCTAGGTCATAAGACAGTCTTTGTTGCATTTTTGATGTTTAATCACCCCTATTATTTTGCTCTTCCAAGTACCAGTCACCCTGTCCTATAGAATATCCACGCGAAAATAAATTTTAGGCAATAGCGTCAGAATCAAATTGAGTTACTGCCTAAGATTTATTCTCGCGTGGATATTCTGTAGGACCATTATGTTTGAGTGCTACGGGTCTTGAAAAATGACCCTATCAATAAAATCTCGCTTTTTGGCGATATTACATATTTTTTGATTGGCTGTATCTCCGAAAATAACAAACGTAGGACGCTCGGACTGGGCTTAAATTGTAGCAAATTTAGTTGGCTTCAACAATGTATACTGTGGTCATGCTCGAAAAACGCTTTCTTCTGGTATTTTTGTTTAACAACCTAAAAAATTGATGGAATTTCGTGGTTTTTCGAGTGCCACGAGTTGAGCACAAGGTTTTGAAGGTTGCAAAATTGAGTATAAACTACTCTCATTGGCCCTAACAATGTGCAAAAGAAAAAACAATTACATGCATATTTGCGATGTTTGATGTTTATATTGACTGGCCTAGATTCCGGACAGCGGGAAGTATTTCTTAAAATCCATTTTATTAGGAAGCGGTGAGGCGAAATGGTTCGAACATATTCGCGTGGTAGAACGAACAAAGCGCACACTGCTGAAATAATTGTCCTTCCTCTTACATCTTTCCATCCAGCTCCAGCACAGATGGCACTTGGCACAAAGTTTCGTGTGTTTTTTTTGCTGGTTTTCGTCCCATTCCAACACATTGTCTCTCAGTAAAAGGCATGGTTGAGGGAACGGATAAAATTTCACGGACACATCGTACCCAGGCCTCCCCGGTCTTGAATCATTGTTGCAGTTGCCGAAACAACAATGAGGCATGGTTTTTCGTACAGATTACTTTAAACACACAATAAAATTTGCAAAAACAATAATACAAATTGCAAGGATCGTCTCTAAAACAAGGAGAAACTGGAGATCGGAGGTTAATAACCTGCATTTTTTAAACAATAAATTAACCTCCAGGTCACGCATGCGCCTGTTCAATTTCTTTTCTGGAACTCGTCTATTCATGTTATGAAGTGTGACTGAGAACTTTAGAGATTTGAGTGACGGTTTGGAGTGTGTCGTACGTAATTATGTCGACGCAGCAAGCCTCAGTGTTAGTTCTCAGGCATCAGTACCAGTCACAGACGTTTGAATTACTTTGTTTCAACTGTTGGGCAGAGGAAAATATGCTCCGGATCTTAGGTAAGTACAGGGCAACAAATCTTGTAGAGCGTTATAATTTGGGGACAGGCTACCGATATTGTAATTTATGATGCATAAAGTGACCCATTTTGCCTTGGTTGTGAGTCGCATGAACGTGAAAGTGAGTGCGAGGACGGCTTTTTAACGTTAGCACTAATAATCTTAATGTCAAGTCAATTAATTGCTGCGCATAGAAGAAAAAGCAAAGGAACTTAATAGATTAAAATTTTTAGTTCGTGGTGGCTGTGCCCGCAGTCTCGGTGTTCGACATAGAGGCACAGGAGTTCACCAGAGAAGAAGGAGTTCTAAAGTCGCCACACATTGCTTACATGGCTGCTCCTCGTCCTTCTGGGCTGGGGGAAATTTACTCTTCTTCTTTGATTACGAAAAGAACTTACGATTCTTCGGCAGACGAAACTTCTAAAGAGTCGCAATTGAAAAAGTTGAGAATTTAAGGTATATAGGCTATTTTTTCTGACAGTGTATGTAAACATAATGACTTGTAACGTTTCCCATTTGCACAAAATTCTGCAACGCGGCAATTCATTTCCAACCGTTTTCTCCAGTAATATATGATTTAATTAAGAGTGGGCGGGTGGAAATGAACTGCCCAAATGCAGAATTTTGTGCAAATGGGAAACGATATTACACTTTTGGCCAGCCATGATCAAAATTACAATTGACTTGAATTTCTTCCAGCGGCACTCAAAAAGCATCGGAAGAACCATGGAAATACCCCCGCCTTCAGTAGCGAAGAAGTGAAAAACACAGTTGCCAGGTGGCTTGAAGACAGCCAAGGCCGCCTGAACATTAAGGCCAATTTTCACCAACTAAATTGATCTTCTTTGAAGTTGATCGTGATTAGTAGCCAATAACGACCCATATGAATTCTGATATAAATGTTTACATTGTAATCGTGGTTTAAGAAGTTGGTGAAATCGGGCCTAAAAAAGGAAGGAGAAAATTCGGCAGTTGACTGAACGTGATTCTCTATCAGACTAAGGTATACTCTATTGGTACCGTGTAGCTTTATAATTATGATAACTTTTTACTAACTCAGTTATTTTGGCGTTTCGCAAACGTTAGGTTCCGTAGGAATTACGAGGAGGATCCACCTTGATTTTTAAAAGTAGTTTTCTGTCATATTTTTTTTTTTTTTTCAAATAATTTATACTTAAGCTTTAGTGTCCTATAAAATACAATTCGTATTTTGTTTAAAGTATGTATTATAATTTACAGGTCACACTCAGTCCCTTTAAGGCCGATCCACACATTCGAATGGTCCTATGAAGCGTGCCTTTGAATGCGGCTGTTCACAATAACCCCATGCATCCAACACCAACGCGACTCCCACCATGCTCGTTCTATCGGGACGTTCCATTTCTAAAGTAAGATTGGTGTAGGTTCAGAAGTATGCATATAGGTGCGGACCGCATGGCCTAGGTCCATGCTGTTCATCGGTCATCATACAAAAAAAGTGACGGTATCGGTGATTATTTAGGCCCATTGAATCATTGATGTGATATCGACGAAGTGATTATAATGGTTTACAAATCTCAAATCTATATAAATCCAAACGTGATATTGCATTTTGTGACCAGCTGAGGAGCATACTTTCCAAAAGGCACATATCCATTTTTTCAAGGTAAAAACCAGTTTTGAGGAAAATGGATATGTGCCTTTTAGAAAGTATGCTCATCAGCTGCCGGTACAAATTTTCCATCGATGACAACGCATCTGTGCGACGTACAATCGATGAGATGGTGCGACGTAATATCGATGAAATTGTGCGACGTACTATCGACGAAGTGGTGTCGACGTCTATTATATGTCGATTTTTCATCGATGAGTTGACGTAATCCCATCGACGTTGATTCGCGGGACATTTTTGACTCGATCGCGGCTCGATTTTTAGTCGTTTGTTGACTCGATGATCGACGTTGATTCGATGTTGATTCGATGGGAGTGTTCTCATCGGGGTGCCATGTACTTGGATGGGAGAGCCATTGGCGGCTTGCAGTGTAAACTGTGCTTCGTGAATGACACTACCTTTTTTCTTTGGGATAACGGATACGTCGGCTCCGGTGTCGATGAGAAAGTAAGATGATGATGTTGACGCCGAAATTAGTTTTCCGAGTCCTCGACAGCAGTTGATGAACTCGCTTTTACTCCTTTCCACGTACAAGGGGAGGTGCATTTACGAGCTTGTTCTTTGAAACGGTAGTGATAGAAACAAAGAGGATAATTTTTTGATGATCGGCTTCTAGATCGAGTACTGGGCGTTCGACGAGGGGTTGGCGAACGAGTTCGACGCGTTTCATTATTTCACACAAACTCAAACGTAGTTCACGAATTTCTTGCGTCAGCTGGTCAATACGAGGGTTGTGTGTCTTCATCGGGCGGCTGTAGTCTTGTTCGGATTCGAAGATTTTGTCCGCGATTGATATTGTCTTCTTTAAGGACCGCCAGTATAGTCTTCATCCTGGGAGGTAGTGCGCGCAACCAAACTGTTTTGAGGACTTGATCGGACGCTGAAGCTCCGGCGAGTGTTTCCATCTGCTTGAGTAACTGGGAGGGTTTAGCGTCACCAAGATGAGTTTCCTCGAGTAAGCGTACGATGCGACGTTCCTCACTTTGACTAAACATGGAGTTAATGCGGTTCTTCAAGGTCGTATACGGCGTATCTCCAGGGCTTCTCACCAAATCCGTCACTTGACTGAGAACTTTGTACGGGAGGTGTCCCAACAGTGTTTGAAACTGCCTCTGCTGACCGGTTACGTTGCATGAAGAGAAGATCGCTTCTACTTGCACAAATCATTAGGTAGGGTCGTCCTCCCAGAATGGTGGTAAGCGGGGTGCGTAAAATCCGGGGGCCTCTTGAGCGACCATGTGAGCGGCGACATCGCCTTGTCCTTGTTCGTCCACAATTCTCAATTATCCGGTGGCGCCAGATAATCCTGTCAGGGTCACCAATGTAGCGCGTGCGGTACGTGTGAGGGGATTCGCCTACAAATGTATTCTGAGCCGAGTGGTTGCCGGATTAGAAATCGCTAACGAACACCTTGTTTGTAAAAAGAAATCCAAACCGAGGGGTTGTTGAGTGAGAACTCGCCAAAGGATGAAGATTTCGTTTTAGTGGACAATGAAAATAAAAATAAACACGTTGAGAGCTGAAAAGGAACTCCTCATTTTGGGGGACTGACGGGCTTCTTATATACCCGTCAGACCCCTCCACTCTCGTTCCAAGTCTTTTATTTTTAAATATAATGAGTTGTAGAGTGAAGGAAACAAGAAGTGGTAACTAGTGAAGGCGGCGTATGCTCTCGTAAAAGTGAAGGCACGACACCCCTCTTTCAAACGAACCCCCCCCCCCGGCAGTCCGGTCCTTTTACAAATCCATCTGTTTGCCGCACTCCACCCTTCATTATTTCAATGTTTTTGTCTTTAGAGCATTATTATTGTACAGAATATTTGTGGTTAAAGTTGTTATTCGAGCTCAAGAACGCCACGACAACACAGCAAGTCGAATGTCCGGCTTTATTCCTCTTTGTCCCGGTAGAATTTGGGATTTTGAAACTTTTGTCTCCCGATTTTGATAAAATTTCGAGTTGGCAACCCTACCGGTTGAACTGGTCCATTTCCGTCGTCATCAAACGTGCCAGCGACGCTGATGATCTGAACTTTAAACGGTTCACTTTAGCGCCTTTTCTCAATTTGGGTCGACGAGTAAGCTATTTTACTCCATTTTAGCTATGAAATATAAGTTTTTTTTTCTCAACGACGGCCGAGAAATGAATTTAGCCATGGTCCAGCGATTTTTCTCAATGTTACAGTAATAAATTAACACTTTATCTTAACTGAAGCCAAGAATTAGCGCATTTATCCTCTCCTAGCATGAATCAGCAATCAGCATTTTGTTTTTCAATTTTAGCATTGATGCTTCCAGAAATCACTAATAGGAATTTTCAACTTGTTGGTGCTAATTAGCCCTTTTTCTCAATTTTATCAGCGAATTAGGTATAGTTTTTTGCGCTTTCAGCCATTAATTTTCTCAATCACAGTCACGTTACTAGCTCTGCATCTCAATTGTACCAAAAATTAGCACATTTTCCTAATTCCTGCCACGAATTAGCCTTTTTTCCCCAGTGTTGGTCACGAACCGGTTATTTTTTTCAGTTTTTTGTTTTTTTTTCTTCGTGAACTGGCACTTTTTCACAACTTTAGATGTGTATAAACGCCTGGACTCCATTGTAGTCACTTTTTTAAAGCATTTTCTTCCGGTTTTGTTTTAATTTTAGCTGTGAATCAGCGCATTTTGTCACCTTTACATGCGAATTATCGATTTTATTCGTTATAATATCAGTCTTAAATAAAATATAGCTGGAAAACGTTCACGAAATGATAATTCGAAACTGAGTAAATAAAGGTAATGATTCTTGGCTCACAATGCTCTATTTATGCATTTTGTGGGCTTTAAGCACAAAAATACCTCCCGTGGTGTGGCGATATGAGTAGGGGTTATTCTTAGGGGGGGTTTTCTATACCCCCCCCCCCTGTAAAAGGTATCCGATCTACCCTTTGGTGCTTGTGTTTGCCACGGATTTCTATTTGAACAACCTGGAGACACATAGACGCTCGCTGTTCTTGCACGAAACGAATCCCTATAGCGATTTTCTGTTTTTCTCCTTAATTCATTTAAGGACCGACTTTTTTCGGTCGGTATAATTCACAGCCCGGTCGGAAGACCGCACAAAAAAAAAAAAAAATGGCTTGTAAGGCAAATGTTGGCCTGTCCACGTCAAACTTGCCAGCCGAAGCCTCGGACGGGATTCACTGCGAGGAAAACCTTCTAAGGACAGTGAGTGACATCGAATCATCAACATGGCTTGTAAAGTGGCCTAATTTGTTTCGTATTATTCTGTCTTTTCGAAGTTGGATATTTTTGTTGTTGTTATCGTGATTTGTCCGCTTTTGTCCGTGTATTGCGGCGATTTTTGATCCAGTGGCCGGCCACATGATCATTAGCTGTAATTTTCAAGGAGTTGCCTTAAGACACAATACATGTGGCTCTCACTGGCTTATTGTGGAGACGTGAAATTCGGTCGAAGACAACGACACCTACGTAAAACGCTCATTTTTGGTAACTTTGAGGAGCTTTGACGTATCCAGAAGGGGGCATTTTTGCCAAAACTATCTCAATTTATAGATTGATCGTGGTCTGAGGGACTCGGAAAACATCGTTTGGCTCACATCACGACACTTATAGAGACAATTATGGCTAAAAAATTCGTCCGCGATATTGAAAGAAATAACCGAAGTTCGAAAATTGATGAAACTGCGAGTCTCGAGGCTCCTCGGCTATATGGGGAGTCCAAAAATCGAAACTGATTTAAGATCAGCCAAGCTGTTCAAAGTGTTCTTCCACTGTGATTCGTGTAACTTTTGGCAGCGTTGGCCTATTTTGCGGGATCCCACGAACTTTCCCGGTGGCCCTGACGTCCAAGGAAAAGCCTCGACACAAGTGGCACTCGCTGGCTCGCCCTGTAGTGGGCGCCAAGTATTCTAATTTTTTTTTTCCACTTTGAGGAGCTACAAAAGCAAGTTTTATATCGTACGTTTTCCTTTTTTGAAATGAATTAAGTATGAAACGTAGAGAAAAAAGGACAATACTTTTTAAAAAGTACGGCTTTTTCTCCCTCGTTTATTCCCACGAGCACAGTCATACGATCTCTCATCCATTTTTTTTTCAACCGGATTCCGTGTTTTTCAGCTCAGATATTGGTCGATATCCAATTTAGTTAATGTGATGTAGCAACACCTGGGGGGGCCCGCGAGATGAAAATATATAGACGTTATACGTCACGCTTATAGCGAGAGGCTAAAATATGTGAGATCTTAACTTGGTTAACCCTCTCAATCTCTCTCTCTCTCTCTCTCCAATCACTGTAAGGTTTACAACGTGAAAAACGTACTGCGGAAAAATCAGTTAATCAACAAAATAAACAGAAATGACCTCTTTTCTTCTTTTTTTTCGGTTCTTTTTATAGTTTATGACATTATTTCCTCTCTGTCCCTTTTAGCTAGGCCCAGCCTTTTGGAATGACCCGGAAAATTGAGGACGTCTCTTTCTCTCTTTTCTTTTTTTTGTCTCTTTTTTAAAAAAACACAACACAGAAATGCAGTTTTTCTGCTTTGTTTGAGCTAGAGAAGATAAAGTAAATAGTCTTTCGTCTCGCCCACAACGACTGAAAGGGAAACGTTATTTTATTTTTCTCTCTCACACTTTCTCTGTCTCTTTCTCCAAGCTAAATAGAATTAACTTTCACTTAAAACTTGAAAGGGTATTTTAAGGATTCGTCGTAATTTGTTTTATTAAGTGGAAAGATATTTACCTGTAGCACTCGTCGTAAGTCCGACTGCACGATGAGCCGGGAACGTGAACGCCTCGCTCAATGGGTGCCTCGACGCTGCCCATCCTTGTTATCGCTTCCAAATCTCCCAGAAATTTATATCTCGAAAAAAAAAAGAAAAAAAAAAGCGATTTTTATTGAAATGGTATAATGCTACGAAGCAGGTAACAGTGTTATAGAAGTGGGACGTTGATAGTGACGTGGGGGGTTAAAATGTGGCAGCGCTAATCACATCTTTCACACTCTTGAACTCCGCCCCATAAAGGGCGATGTGCAAGACTCGGCGCGGGAAAGGAAGGGCTGAGCTTTGCTCGTGTTTTGTTATACAACTTGAGCTTGTATAACCCTATCGCAAAAGGGCGTCAACTCACTCTCTCTCTCATCATCAAAGTTTATTAAATGAAGAGACTCTATAACACAGTTGATGAGATGAACACGAATGCGAGCAACTCGGTCGTTTTCTACAGCGGAGAAAATCAGTCACCGATCTTGCTATTATTAATTTTTTTTAAAAAAACATTTTATTGATGAAAAATAAGTGATCGTTCTCTGTGAAAAAAGTATAATGAAAAGATAACACGCCTCGTTTAACGCACTCTTTAACGGGTTTACAGAGCTTAAAGTTCGTTGAAAAAAGCCTTTTCCTCAATATTCGCCGAAAAAGGAGAAGCTTTTGACGCGGTTGTTAAGTTTGTGAGTGAATATTAGAGTTGTCGTGCAAAGGCAAGAGGTACTCCATGTAAAGGAAGTCAAGTTTTGTAGTTAAGGGTGGTGGTGGTGATGAGGGGAGGCTTGAATCTGTGGAGAAAGTGTAGCGTACCTTTTCTCTTGCCTCTAAAAGTTAAAGGGCTGAATTGAAAGAGAAATTCGAGTGCGAGAAAAGCTTTTTTGGTGTAGAAACGAGGCGCTTGTTAGACGAGTGAATCCTTTGATTTAATTAAACTTTTGAAAACAATCGCAAAAATTGAAACTTTTGTATAGTTGAAAAGCCTGACCACCCGTCCTTGCCTAAATTGTTTAGTCGTAGTAGTAGGAAAAAAAAAAAAAAAAATAACACAAATTATGTCGCTCAAACCTGATGTTTAATTTGAGCGGTGCTATGTGAATTAAGCGTAGCGTTAACGTGATGGTCGTTGACTCGGAAAAATAAACGGTCGGCCCTGAGGACTCACCGCACCATCCTCCCTCTGTCAACGGGCGCCCCAATTCCGTCACTTGCATGTAACCGTCGGGACAGCCTTCGTCTTCGTAGCGGCCGACTGTGAACGAGTCGAATAAAAGCTGTTGGGCATAGAAAAATGGAAATCAGTTACATTCATTTATTTCAAAACTTTTACTTGAATGAAATAAATCCCCGGATGAAAACAGATATTTACGTCACACCAGCCTCCCTCCCTGATGGCTTGAGATTGCGGGCGTTATTCGGTTAGGGCTAAAGAGGAGCGCATTCTAACAAAATTGGGATTTCCCGGGGGGGTGGGGTGGATAGGTGGACCTGCACCTATCGGGGCCCGGGGTGGAAATCTCCAAGAGGCCTCAAAGTTGAGTTTTTCTCCACTTCAGCAGGAAATTAGCAAATGTGTGTATACTTTAGCTAAGAATTAACACTGTTCCCAGTATGAGCTGGAAATGAGCGTTTTTCTTAAGTACGTATTCTCCTCAATATAGCAGCAAAATAGCAGGTTTTTCCGAAAATCGTTTTTTTTTTTTTTTTGTCACCACGCGCTATGAATTAGCGATTTTTCTCAGCCGCAAATCAGCGGTATTTTTTACCTTTATAGACATAAATGGGTACTTTTTCTCAATTTCAACCCCAAAGTTAATTCGCGGCCTGCAGAAGCCGCGAATTAACTTACTTTCAATTTTTGATTTTGAGACTCGGGTCCTTACCTCGTAATTACTGAAAGTCTTGACAATGGAAAAAGTGGAATGGGTCGTCTACACCCCATGGCTATTGGGCGCATTTTTCACTCTCAGGGTAAACATATTTCTCAAAACATCAAGTCAATCAAATCTGTAGGAAAAAATCGCGTTCGTGTAGAAATGAAATCATACGATTCAGCTAATCAACTTGTTAACTCGTCCTATCTTACGGAAAACAAAATAAAAGCGTACATTCCAAAGTTCAGTTTGCAAAGGCAAGGTGACATACGGAGAGTTGACACTCAAATCACGGAAGATGAAATTAAAAAAGAAACTGAAGGTCCAAATGGCAATAAACTTGAAATAATTCATGTTAAACGATTCAATAGACGGTTAGTAAATGACTCCACTAAAGAAAATCAACTAATTCCTACTCAGTCAGAATTGATCACTATGAGAGGACAAATATTGCCTTCATTTGTGCGTATTTATCACACTAAATGCGAAGTCAAAAAGTACATTCAAAAAATAGTCCAATGTAGGATGTGTTTACGATTTGGTCATTATTCCGACCAATTCAAGGGGACTAGTCGCTGTGAAAGATGCGGGGATAAGCATAATGTGAATGATTGCAAGAGTGAGTTAATAAAATGCGATAACTGCGGAAACGGACATTCAGCCCTTAGTAAAAGAGAATGTCCAGCTTTTGATAAAGAGAAACGCATTAAGTACTTAATGACAGATAATAACATCCCTTACTTCGACGCAAAGGAAGTCCCGGAGGGTACACTGAAAGACCGAGCCGAAATTTTCCTGTAAAGTTTACTCATGACAATGGCTTCTGGTTCATTGGTACCCGTAAAATTTAATGTGTTGCACCAAATACCGCCGGTGTCAGACTAGTTAATACTGTGGACCGCTGCAAAAAATCCCAACATTCCCCACGAGAATTCAATAATATTATTTATTCCTCCTTTATTGCAGTATAAAATTATTCGTTCAATAGAAAAATGTAGATTTGGTACAACAGCTTTCGCTGTACTCCTTCTTCCCGCCCTGGCTTGATGCTGTACCCCTACGCTTCTATTAAGGTGGTCAAAGCGCTCGAATATTACCGTAGCGCCCGGTGTTCACGCTACTTTCAGAGCACTAAAGTATGCGGCGCGACCCAAGCGATGATTGAAGTTGCCACAGTAAAAACAAGTGGTGCGCCCTCGTCTTTCGGGCATTGGTGCTGGTTGACATTATTAATTGCGGCGTTGTTACCCTTATGCTAAGGGGTGACCACAGTAAAAACCCCAGCTTTTAAGTTTTATGATACTAGTCAGGGGCCAGAGTAGTAAGGATTGCAACGCTCAACGAAAATAACAATTGGGTGGTGACCACAGTAAAATGTGTCGAGCCTGACATCAAATAAACTCAGTGGGCTCAGTGTACGCTGAAAAATAAAAAATAAAATAAATGCTTCATCAGCGAAAAAGTTCAGCCAGGACTTAAGGCAGAAAAAAATCGGGGTGGGGTGGGAGTCACCCTTTACGCTTTCAGTATTCAGTCTTTTAGTGAGTGGGATGTTTCAGGTTTGTACCCGTTTGTCCGCGTGCTTTCATTTCGCTGTAAGTACAGAAAATACTTCAGCATTAATTTATTTCATTGAGGTAAACTTCTATAATCCTTTTTTCCCCTAGTTATTATAGATTTCGTCACTCTGAGTTAGCACGATAACTCATACAAAAAGAACGCTAGCGAAATGGGCTAGTGCACAAAAATCAATGCATCTTATAAAATAAGGATTGCAATTTTGAAAAATTCACCACATCAATCTATGGCGACATCGTAATAATTGCCTCATCAATTTTGTGGGATTATGGTCTTCGGTTATTATGGTATGTCCATGTTGAATAAAAATAGTATGCGTGTAATTTAATCATTCCATTAAAGACAAAATTAAAGTTTTGTGTGCCTTAATAGCCCTGTACTGTTGTTCTCTGTTTTCTCTCCTACAAGGCACTGCAATCCAAGGCAGTTATCAGGGGCAGGACCATGGTCCGTGGTGTACATCTCAAGTAGTATTGGCGATTCCTACACGTGCTGAGCGGAGGTAGGATGAACTAGTTCTGGCCATTTCCCTTGTGATTTCCACGGTGAATCAAAACATTTTATGAGATACGAAAAGCTGTATAGTAAATAGTGTTTTGATTCACCTTAATAAAAACCACACGGGAAATGGCCTGAACTAGTTCTTCTTAGTTATTCTGAGATAGGGATAATCTCTCCACGTTTGAAGTCTTCTTTATTCTAGTGTGACCATGGTTTCGGTCGAATCTAGACCATCTTCGGACACTTTTTTGTTAGGTGCGTAAAATCACCCCGTCACAAGACTTCACTAAAACAATAACGATGGCCTTATGATACTACTAACAACAATCAGAACTAAATAATGAAAAAAAATAAAAAACAAAAATAAAAATAAAAATAAAAATAAAAAACCAACAGAACATTACGATAAGACTAAAAAACAAGGCACAATCTATAACATACCTAAAGTGAGCGAGTGAAGATCACAGACTACTGACTAGAGGGAAACTTTTAATTGACTCTACAGAGAGATGCGGAAGGCATTGAAGGAGAAGGGAGGAGCTGCCTTCCAACCGATCATTTAAACATTGTGAATGCCCAAATTCTTTTGCAATGCATATTGATTCCAGGGCATTAAGCTCTCTGACCCGATTTTCAAAAGCGAGAGGCTGAGCCACGTGCTCCCCCCCCCCCCTCGAACAACCTGCAATGTGCCCACGAAACGCAGAGTCTTCGCGCCTAAGATGTTCCTTCCAGCGTGTCTTAAACTTCCTCACAGTCCTACCTATGTACGTGGCCTGACAACCTCCACACATGAGTCTGTAAACGCCGCTGCGGTCGACGATATCGGTACTGTCCTTCCCTTTCGAAAGTGCGGACCTGAGGCTACCACTGCTTTTACACGCAACACGGTATCAGTGTCGCGAGAGAGCTCTTTCTAGTCCGGGAGTCAACGCACCATCATAGGGTAGCGGCACCCAGCGCTTCGTCGTTGGTGGCCGCGCAGCCGATGGAAAAATACTGGACAGCAGCCTCTTCTTTTTTGAACGGGTCACGAGTCTGTCCACTTCAGTGGTCGAATAGCCATTCACAACTGCCGTATGGTAAATTGCTTCCATTTCTTTCTTATAGGCATCGGCTTGCATGGGAACCGAGAGAAGTCTGTGAGTCAAAGCCCGGAAGGCTGCCATTTTATGACGTGGGTGGTGATTGGAGCTCGAACTGATAACTATGTCCGTCGCCGTCGGTTTTCTATAAATTGAGTAGGTAATGTTACTCCCATGCCGCTGAAGCGTTAGGTCGAGGAAATTGAGCTTCCCCTCTGTCTCCTTCTCCATAGTGAAATTAATCCCCGAGACGCGCTCATTCAAATACCCGAAAAACTCCTCTAATTCACTCTCCGACCCGTTCCAAATCACCAGCGTGTCATCCACGTACCGCGTCCAAAGGCCAATGTGTTTCTTTAAACGGATTGGCGTCTGATGCAATGAACTTGTCCTCAAAATCGCCCATGAACAGTTCAGCCGAAAGAGGGGACAATGGCGAACCCATAGCTAAGCCCTCGCTTTGTTTATAAAATTTATCCCTGAACTGCAAATAACTTTGTTCCAAGCAGACCTCAAAAAGGCCGACCAGCTCCTCCCCTAACAAAGGATTAACCCTAGATGATCTAACCTTCTGTTTAACTATTTCGACTACGGCTACGGGAGGTATAGAAGTAAAAAGATTAACAATGTCAAAAGACACTAGTCTACAATTTTCAGTTAAAACCACTTCTCCCACGCGTGAAATCAAATCTGAACTATTCTTAAGGCTAAACTCCCCTCTAAAGTGGGTTAATTCTAAAAACTTTTTATTAATCAACCTGCTCAACCTCTCCGCTGGCGCCCCTATAAACAAAACCACAGGACGCAACAGAGGAAACCCATTTTTGTAAGGCTTATGAATCTTCGGCAAGGCATATAACTTCGGCGCAGAGGCATTAGTTTGGACCAGGCGAGCCTTTTCATATTTTTCAAACAGGAACTGCGTGTTTTTAAGCTCTTCTCTAACTTCCCGATTAAACTTTTCCGTGTGATCTTTCTTGAGTTCGACGAAACCGTTCTCCCTCAAAAAAGCTACCGTATTTACATCGTACTGCCCCCTGTCCATCACCACTGCCCCCTTGACCCTTGTCCGCCTTCATGACAACAAGTTGGTTAAGATTAATTTTATTGCTCAGTTCCTTGAGAGTTTCCCCCTTCTTCCTCGAATTATGGTCGTAGTGCCTCGTATTTTTAACACTTTCAATCACCTTCGCACAGTCAACTTTCGCTTCAATTTCGTCCACATTTGCTTCAATAGCAGCAACCGTCTTATACAGATTCTCGTTTGACTGTTTTCTCCCCACGCAGTAACTTAAGCCCTTTATTCAACAGATCTATTTCACTCTGCTCAAAAATAAACGGAGCTAACACAACAGTTCTAGGGAAACAATCAGTACATTCTTTGAAATCTTCCCCTTCGCTCCGTCTCAACAGCTGACCATTATATGCGGATTGGCTTCTTCTTCCGAATCAGCGCGTGATGGAATGGCAAATACTGATCGCCAACTGAAAGTTTTCCGTGGTCACCGTTTCACCCCAGTAGTATTTACTTAATCTTATATATACTCCTACTAAACTGTGAAGTGAAAACGAGAAAAACAATACTTCGTGAGCAGTGCAAGGTTTACTGTGTCCACCGGTATTCTGTAATATGCTGTACATTTTCAAACTCGTGCGTATTCTACAAGACGAAAAACATAACGATTGCTAGGGACGCTCAAGGAGTAATCCAGGGTCTCCAACAGAATGTTTACTGTGTTCACATGTAAACATTCAAATGCTTCCATCTTACGTTAGTTTTGTTAAAATGTGCTTAGTCATGCATACACCAATTGCTGAGTACTGTCAACGAGTAAGAAATGGAAAGGCAACCCAATTTTTAACGCAGTAGAGTTGATGTCCGCGGGTTACTGTGGGATCAAATTAATAATTCCTTTAAAAGTTTTTCCGTGAAGTGAATTTACAATTAATGAACTCGACCTTGCAATCAAAAACTCCAGGAACACAGCTCCCGGATTGGACAACGTCACGTACCCGATTCTCAAAAACTGCTTAATTAAGTGAGAAACACTTAATTAACATTTTCAATGACATTTGGAAAAGAGGCAACATTCCTGATTGTTGGAAAGATAATTTAATAATCCCTCTACTTAAACCAAATAAACCTGCTAATCAATCCGATTCCTACCGCCCAATAACCCTGTCCTCCTGTGTAGCCAAAACGTTCGAGCGCCCGACGTTCCTCCAACAACGTACGGGTCAAAATGACCCGAAAGTGGTGAAAACGCGCATGCGTCTGAGGATTTTGATGGGAGGGGCTTGCCTTCTTCAGTACCTTTCATACTAGTTCCCTTCTGGAGGTTGGAGAAGAAGGTCCCTTCCGTTAAGGTGAGTGAACATGTTTGTTTTCAAACACTGTGAGACAGTGGCTGGTTTGGGTCAAAATGACCCGACGTTGTGGAAAATGTACTTTTTGTTTTTTATCGATTGAAATGTTATTTTCAATTTTATTAATTTTTTCTAAGACGATTCTAACGCTTTGGGTTCTGAAGACAATTTATTTTTTTCAATTTATATGAATTATTTCAGCCATGGCAAACGGCAAATATTTCTTCACATCTGACGAGGAAATTCGACGAGAACTCGAACGACTAGAAGCGGTTGACGATGATGATGTGGAATTGCTTCTTGGAGATGAATCGTGCAGCGAAGAAGAGGATGAGATTTTGCCAAACGATGACGACGAACAAGATGGATTCGATGTTCTTCCTGAAGATAATAAACAATTTCCCGATATTCCACCAGATTTGGAGTCAAGTAATGAAGAGTGGGACAGAAACTTTGTGCTTGGTAAAGATGAGGAAACTATATGGACCGACAAAGACTTGCAACCGTCAAGAAACGTCCGAGTCCCTTCGAGGAACATCATCACCCACTTGCCTGGCCCCAGAGGAGATGCCCGTTTATTCGTCAATCAAGCGATGATTGAAGTGATAGTAGAATTCACTAATGATGAAATTGAAAGAAAAAAAGCCCGGTATACATCAGATCAGCGTTACATTGGCCCTACGGATGCTCTTGAGGTGAAAGCAATGATCGGATTACTTTTTTTCAGTGGAGTAATAAGAAAATCTAATCTCAATGTATCAGATATGTTTTCTCGGGTGTTCGGACCGCCAATATTCCGAGCGGTCATGTCGAAAAACAGATTTACGTTTCTTCTGAGTTGTCTTAGATTCGATTCAAAAGCAACTCGAGAGGTTCGACGAAAGACTGATAAATTCGCTCCATTTCGAGAGTTTTGGGACCGATTTAATCAAAATTGTTCCGCCAACTATACCCCATCAGAATACGTGACCGTCGACGAAACATTATTGAGCTTCAGGGGGAGATGTCCCTTAAGATGTACATACCCGCCAAACCGGATAGATATGTGATGAAGATAGTGTCTCTGTGTGATGCGAGAACGTTCTACTTTTGCGGCGGCATCCCTTACGTAGGTAAAGATACTGTACAACGCCAAGGTTTGCTATTACCCACCCAATACGTCCTCCAATTGACGGAGCCTTTGAAACAAACAAATCGCAACGTTACCTGCGACAATTGGTTCACGTCCATAGAGCTTTGTGAAAAGCTCAGTGAACGCAAGCTCACAGTGGTTGGAACCCTGCGCAAAAATAAAAGGGAAATTCCTCCATGTTTAGTTGCCACACGAGGAGTCGCAGTGGGAGCATCGCGGTTTTTGTACCAACCTGATAAAATGTTGGTTTCGTACAATCAAAGAAAAAATAAGAGTGTGATACTCCTTTCATCGATGCATGATACTGGATCTGTCGATCCAGACACCCAGAAACCATACATTGTTGAATTTTATAACTTAACCAAAGGCGGAGTGGACGTTTTTGATAAATTGTGTCACAGTTATTCAACGAAGAGGGGTTGTAATAGGTGGCCAATGCGTTACTTTTTTGGTGTACTTGATGCTGCTGGTGTAAATGCGTTTGTTCTGCACCGCCTAGGTAATCCAGAGTCTAAATCCCGCCGATCTGACTTTTTGAAATCTCTAGCATATTCATTGGCAGAGCCCCTTTTGAAGATGAGAGTAATGAATGACAGGCTTCCAAGAAATCTGAGAGCCGAAATAAGAGCAGTCCTAGGACTTCCAGAAACTGACCAATCTGCATCCAGTGCCTCTCGTTTGAGTCAACCTGCAACTAGGAAGAGATGCCATATGTGCACGAACGATAGAAAGACGTACAATATGTGCGAGACCTGTGCATTGCCAATTTGCAGGGAGCACGAAAAAATTAAAAGACTTTGTGTTCAATGTGAACAAAGTGAACGAGAAGACTGAATTTAAGTTAACTTTTGAAGTTACCGTTATTGTTTTGGTTTAAATCATTTTTTGAAGGCTGTAACATAATTTCGGATGGTTTTCGTCGCATTTGTTTTCGATTTCTTATAGTATTTCCTACAGCCTATTTATTGATTACTTACCGGGATTATGCAGATTTTACTGTGAATTTTATTTTGTGTTTATTTTTTTTCTTTTATTTATTTATTTTTAAATATTTGTAATCCTATGACATTCTACATTAATTTCATTTCATTATATAATAATTTCATTATGTTTATTAAGGCTGTTTTCAAGCACTAAACGTGATTTGTACTAGTTTAAAAAAAAGTTCCTAAAAATAGTCAATTAGAAAATATTATTTCGGAAGTTACCAAAATTTGGAGATTTTTACTCCTTGTGATAGTATTTAATCTGTGAAGAAGCCTTATTTGGTCAACATAATAAAAATTTGGACATTTTACCTGTTGTTTGAACGTTTCTTGGGTTCTAATTGACTTCGTCATGTCATAAGTGAACGAATGCAACTGAAACATGAGTTGGGTCAAAAAGACCCAACGTTGTAGAGCATGCCATCGTGTTTCACGTTGTGGACGGAAGGTTAAGAACCGTCTGGAGTTTTGGCTAGAGAAGAAAAAGGCTCTCCCGTCCAGTCAATTTGGATTTAGAAAAGGTAGGGGTACTATGCACAGCCTGTCTCAAAATTCACTACAGACGTGCAACTAGGATTCACAGAAAGTAAAATAACGCTGGCCATTTTTCTAGACGTCTCAGGAGCCTATGATAACGTTAATCTACAAATATTGCAGGACAGTATGGTTAAAATCGGTATCCCTCTTCAATTTGAGTCATATCGTTGATCGCGGAACGTAAAATTTTTGTCCAAATTAATGACACACGCCTTGGACCAAGACTGGTTCATATCGGATTGCCACAAGGGGGGGGGGGTCATAAGCCCAATCCTTTATGCGATATATGTTGCTGATGTGGAAGAATTTCTACCACAAGGGGTGAGCATTCTTCAGTAAGCGGATGATGTTTGCTTGTACGTGACAGACAGAGATATGGGGCGGTGCACACTACCACGCGGCTAGGAAAGCATACAATACTGGAATTCGCTCGCCGCGCCAAGAAAGATACATGAAGGACCTATTGCGAAGAAATTGAGCAGACAGGAGATGCGGCGAGACTCGTTCGTATTGTACGATCAGAACCGAATGGTAATGTAGGATCACTAATGCTTCCGGACGGCGGTTCGGTGGTTGATGGATTAGGTATCGCGACACACTTACTAAATACTCACTTTCCAGGGTGCAGGAGCGAGGAGGTCGTACCACTTAGAGGTGGAACTGAGGACGAAGAGGAGTGCAATAGATGTGACGTGGTGATCTCAAGGAGCGATTCAACTGGGCACTCAGCTCCATGGGACCCTACAAGGCAGCAGGATTGGACGGAATACACCCGTGCGCTATCCAGCATGCCGGGAGGAGGCTTCAAGAAAGGATAAGACGACTCTTCGTCAGGCGCCTGGCAGCCAGGAAAGTACCCATGGCCTGGAAACGGGTGAGAGTTGTTTTTATTCCTAAAGGTGGCGGGAAGAATGCCAAAGCGGAGGATTTTAGGCCTATTAGTGTAAGCAGTGTACTTTTAAGACTGATGGAAAGGATAATTGAACTATACATGAGGGAATCATTGGTTACTGGGGAGTGATCCACCACAACCAGCATGCGTACACGGCGGGCAAGTTGACCGACTCGGCCCTCCACGACTTACTGGGGAGGTTGGAGAGGTCGGTGGCCCAGAAAGAGTACGCGTTGGCTCTTTTTTTAGATATTGAAGGGGCTTTTAATAGGGTACATAGGGAGTGTATTGTGGCAACTCTAGGGCACTTTGGGTGGAGCCGAGGCTTATTCAATGGATAGTGGGTGGTCGCTATGGTGGGCGGCGATAGGGTAGAAAAACGAGCCAGTAGGGGGGTGCCCCAGGGCTGAACCTCTCGCCTCTGCTCTGGA